>ML685927.1:2357396-2384697 GCA_007922175.1 Pelusios castaneus | reverse complement strand
AGCTGAGTCCCGGAGCCCGGGAGCTGTGCTGGGGTTCGGGTGACAGCGGGGGCTGGCAATGCAGCCCCCCCTGCCACCGGAAGCCCTGCAGCTGGGCTAGGGGGCTGGCTGTGGGCAGTGCATGGTGGGACAGGTGCCCACCATGCACTGCTCTTCTTTCACAAAGGAGCATTCCAAGGGTGAATGCTCCTTTGCGAAAGAAAGAGCACGTGTGTACACCAGAAAGCGCAATACTTATTGCGCTTTACTTGTCCTGCAATAACTTATTGCGGGACAAGTATTCTCGTGTAGACATAGCCTTAGAATGAGAAATCAAGCTAGAAAAAGAGAGGGAGAGATGCATTTACAAATGGAGGAATGCTAGGAAAATGCAGAGTGACAAAACCTCTTTTGATCTACTGGGATAGCTATCCTTTCCCTTTGAATAAGAAATTGTCTATTGACAAGCTGAATTGTCTGGAAGCTCACAGACCACACAAACAGATGAAGAATCTGTGCCCTTGTTATCCTCTGCTGCTCAGTAAGGTTCTCTTTCATTGTTTAAGTCAACTTCCAGGTCCTTCAGTCTTACCACATATGACCTCTCTTCTAATTTACGTATGGTCATTGACAGCATTTTGCATAATTCATCATAATTTTTTGCCATCTCTGGTGAACAAGGGTACCCAGAACTGAAAATAGTTCTACCCAGTTGCACAAAGGCTACATAAATCAGAAGCTGGGAAGAGGGAGGGGGAACTAGTGAAATGAGTAGAAACACTCCAAACCAAATGAGCTGAAGGGCTTAATTCAATGGCCATTTTAATCAATAAACCCTGGATTAGCCTCTAAATTAAGACTGTGAGGGAGAAAGGGGAATTTACTGGTGGCAACAAGTGAAAGATATTTGTGTTTTGTGTGAAAGGAGAAGATGAATGCAGTAGTTTCTTCTGATTTCATGATGTCCTGGGGGCCTTTTCCTTCCCTGTTCACGGCCGTTACTTGCACTCCTCCCCCAAAGCCTGCCTTGACTGGCTAGGTGGTGATTGTGTTGTGATTCCTTCCCATCCCCCTGGGCGCATACTCACTGGTGCTCGATTTGGAAGTTCAGGTGCCCAGTGAACCAGTCATTGAAAAAGGACTGCTCAATGTTACAGGTAGCTGCCAACTGCAAAGACAAGATGCCAACAGAGAATTTTAATAAAACCTGGACCTAAAAGGAATTGGTGCAGGGTTCTTCCTCCTGCATGCTCCAGAAGGTAGAGGGAGTACTTCAAACCAAGCAGTCCTGCGCACCAAGCTGTCAGATGAAATATTCTCTCTTGCAGCTTCTCCTGCAACTGGCTGTATCTCCTATACTCCTCTAGACCAATCCCAATGCTGATCTGCTGTATACTCCCCTGATGCACCCTGGGGCTCAAGACCTGGAAGACTACCTCAGTAACTGGCAAGGAGGCTAATGGTGCCAAGCCAGTTTTACTACTTGGATGTTCATAGTCTCACCTTGTCTCAGAAATGGCTCCTACCTCCAAGGTGTGCAGAATACCATATTCCAGGTTGTGCCGTGATCCTTCATGATAATGGGGCTGATGTGAGGATGTTCCCACTCATTTGGAGCTCTAAATGTTCTTATCTTGGGTATCGTAATGCAATAGCAAGTTGTTCCTGAGACTCGCATCTTTCTGAACCACAGGCTGATTGCCATGGAGGGCTAGGAGCACTAAAGAGCTCCCCAAATCTTTAGGGAATAACCACATTCTCTTGCATGGCTCCACTAGCTTAGGAAGGAGAGAAGGCTGTAAGGTGTCAGATCCAGGTCTTTGTCAACAGAGAAGCTTGAGCAGAGATTCAAGTTTCAGAAAGTGGACTCCCCATCGGAGATAGCATAGGAGTTGCCGTGCTACTTCAGATCAAAGGTTCATCTAGTTGATAGCCTGCCTTCAGCATAGCCTATACCAATGCTCCAGAGCGAGGCAAAACAAAAGGCCATTATGCACCTATCCAGCTTTGTAATACTATGACTTTGTAGGAGGTAGGGGCTCGAAGCGGGTGAGGGGATAGGAAGATTACCTTTCTAGCCCAACACAGCTCATCATTTGAACCCTGAAGCATGAGGTATGAACACCTTCAGCCTATGCCAGCTAACCAAATGTTCCATGTAATTTTATGCTCATTAATAACAATGGCAGCTTTCTTTTAAAATCCTTTTACGTTCTTTTCCTTGCTAAGCTGTGGCAGTGAATTCTGCATGGTGACTGCAGGAGAAATAGGTATTTCCACAGAATTCAATGTCAAACCACACCAGCATCAGAGACTTTACCTTGCTCTTTCTCCAGATCCCTCAGCTAACAAAGCAGACCACGCTGCCAACTTTGCCCTCATATCTACACTGATGACACCATCACAGGGCCTAATCATGCCACCTACTCCATCAAGGGTTCGTTCACCTGCTCATCCACCAATGTGATTTATGCCATCATGTGCCGGAAATGCCCCTCTGCCTTATATATTGGACAGACAGGACAGTCTCTGCGCCAAAGAATCAATGGACACAAATCTGACATCAGAAACTGCAATACTGAAAGACAAAAGAGTCTTGTGGCACTTTTAAAGACTAACAGATTTATTAATCGCATGAGCTTTCGAGGGAGAAAATCCCACTTCGTCAGACGCTTTGAAGATAGGAAAGTGGGATTTTCTCCCACGAAAGCTCATGCGATTAATAAGTCTGTTAGTCTTTAAAAGTGCCACAAGACTCTTTTGTCTTTCTGCAATAGACTAACACGGCTACCCCTTTGGAATTTGCAATACTGAAAAACCTGTAGGGGAACACTTCAACCTCCCTGCTCACTCCCTTAACGACTTGTTAATAGCTGTGTTGAAACAGATGAATAACAAATCACAGCTTCAAAGAGAGTCTGCAGAACTCGAACTTATATGCAAATTTGACTCACTTGCCTTGGGACTATGGATTTTTCTCGCATTACATCAAGTGAATTGACCTCCCCCTCCTCTATGTGCTGTTCCTCAGTGTTTTGAATCCTAACACCTACTTTGATTTGCTGTTACAGCCTGACCTGATGCTATGTCATACACTCCCCTGCATTTAATTTCCTCCCACTCTGTAACTTTCCTATCTTCAAAGCGTCTGACGAAGTGGGATTTTCTCCCACGAAAGCTCATGCGATTAATAAATCTGTTAGTCTTTAAAAGTGCCACAAGACTCTGTTGTCTTTCTAACAAAGCAGGTAAGGACATGCTTCACCTCAGACATGAGTAGTTTCAGTTCATACACAAGTAGTTGACTACGGTGGGTCTATTCACATACTTAACATCAAATAAATGCTTAAGTATTTTACTGGATCAGGGCCCAAGGGAGAAAAGGCAACTACCAGATATTGAAAGCTATCCCTTGAGGGCCTCAATAGATGCTGTAACCTGATGTAAAAGACAGATTCTCCACTCAATTCAGATACACCCGCTTCTTACTGATGTCATTGGAGTTATTGCTGATTTACACCAGTGTAAATGAGAGGACATGCAGGCCAAGTGAGAGCTGAATTAGGCTTAGAACACTGCAAATAAGAGGCATCATATCTGTAGCCCTGGGTACATATGCTTGGAGAGTCTGTCTGTCAGACATTTTGAGCCAGTGTGGTTCTACATGTGGTTTTCATATGATGTGTTCAAAATTCACTATTCCTGAACACTGAACGCTCAAAAAACATTGGGCCAGGTCCTCAGCTGATTTACCCATGTGGATCTGTCCCATTGATTTCCACAATGTTACTCCTGACTCACATGAGGCCAACACACCTTATGCAGAAATGTTGTTGTGAAGCCCCTTGAATGCATTTCCCAGACCTGAATGAGGAACGCCTTATCTCCCTGTCAAAATGGATTTCTCTCTCCTCATAGTCACTTTGACTTCCTCTAGGGAGAGTGCGGGGGAGGGCCTTGGACAGATACCTCAGGCAATTATATTGTAAAAATGCTAAACTAAATTTAGGGGCAAGGTCGATGGGACAGTGATAATCCATTCTCCGACAGGCAAGTGCATGTCTAACCCATTATGAGACATTAATACCCCAGCCATTACCTGAGCACTGAGCCAGTCTCTGTGCTTCTCACAATCAATTTCCATTGGAATATGGTTCATCTGCGTGACCCACACAAACCAGTGACTCTCCAGAAACCTTCAGAAGGAAGCATAACAGTCCACAGCCAGATGAGGATATAGTCTGTGCAGATCATCATCCAACAGCAATCGTAAATGGAGCGGTGGAGAGGAGTGAGCAGGCAGCAGCCATGTTGTACACAGAGGATGCATAGGATTCTAGGGGAGTATTTCCTAAGATGTGGGAGAAGCCAGCTTTCTGATTCTGGACAATGGAAGGAACCTGGTCTGCAGTTAGGGTGACCAAATAGCAAATGTGAAAAATCAGGATGGGTGGTGGGGGATAATAGGCACCTATATAAGACAAAGCCTTGAATATTGGGACTATCCCTCAGTACAATCCTATGATCTGAAAAATCAGCCCAGTGCGTCAAAGATAGTGCTGTCTCTGTAGTAGGCTGTAAAACAAATGACTTGGGAGCACTAGGGTAAATATGCCAATGACCTGTGATGGGATGTTAGATGGGGGGGAGGGGTGGTTTCTGAGTTGGAGCAGAGAATTCTTTTTTCGCTGTCTGGCTGCTCAATCTTGCCCACATTCTCAGGGATTATCTGATTACCATATCTGGGGTCAGGAGGGGATTTTTCCCCCAAGGCAGATTGGGAGGGGTGCTGGGGGTTTTTTGCCTTCAGCTGTAGCATGGGGCCTGGGTGACTTCTGGTGGTTTCTCTGTACCTGGAAGTCCTTAAGGGGACTTCAGTGACTCAGTCATAGAATAGGTATCTATTACAGGAGTGGGTGGGAGGTTCTGCGGCCTGCATTGTGTATAGGTAAGACTATATGATCATATTGGTCCCTTCTGACCTTAAAATCTATGAATCTACATGGACTAGGGTGCATCCACCAAAGCATGCTGCATGCAGGTGATCAAGTGGGGAACGGCATTGACTTCTCACTACCAGAGCTAATAGGAGCTGAATGTAATGTGAAGGCAGCACATTCTGTCCCTGGAATGAGGGAGCCCCCTTCATCATTCCCGAATCATGTTCTAGCTGACCTGGGAAGAAGCTATACTGAGGGGCTCTGGAAGGAATCACATCCAAAATTCCTCGGGTGACTTAGATCCAGTGTGGGAACTTTACATGGGTGGGGACAAGTGATAAAGGGAGGAGGGAAGAGAGATTCCTAACTGTGCCTGCTATCACTAGAGATTTCCTGGTAATGAGCGGGACTAAACCCCAAAATCAAATTGGTTGGAGTGGGGTGAAAAAAGAATAAAAAGGGAAGCAGGACTGGGGAAGATTGAGGCAAGAAAAGCTAGTCGAAGCAGTGGGATGCAACAGACTGAGGTAAAGAGTGGAGAGAAACTGAATTAAAGAATGGCATGCTGTAAATGAGTTAGCTTGACATCACTGATCACTTGGCATGTGTGGTGCCCATGTATGGAGGGAGGGGAGAGCAGTGTTTCCTACCTGACAAAGGTGAGGAGAAACAGGGATCCCAGAACTCCATAGAAAGGGATGTATGTGATGAAATAGCGCATGTAATAGCTGAAGGCCCAGGCCAGGTCCTAGGGAGAGAAAGAAATAATGCATTACAGGCATCGTACCTCCTCCCCCTCACCCCACCATCCTCTCTTTAGGCCAGCTCTCTTTGAAGAGTGGACAGAATCCTCTTCTTTTCCTTCCCAGATAAAGTTCTTTCCACCATCCACATGGGTCATGGTTTGACACACAGCAGAGATAATCTTTCACTCACCGCCCAGAACCTCTGTCTGACCATGGTCGTCATGATTTGCATTTGGAAGTACACGGGGATGAGAAGAGGTGGGAAAACTGAAAGGCAAACACAAGACAGCAGATGAGGGAGATAGGTGTGTAGCATGAGGTGACTGTAGACATGCCAGGGGCCAGAAAATAATATCTGAGGCAAAGGCTGGTGATGGGGAAAACTTGTGCTCTACCACTGTCTCTCAGAAAAAAGAGGAGGCATCTCCTCCATGTCCTGCTCACATTCAAGCACAGAAATAGCTAGAGTAACCATGAGCGAGCCTGGGACTTCTGTTGACATGCTTATCTACTGAGGGATGCCTTCTACATTTAGCATCTCTGATGGTGTTAAGGATCCATGGAGCTCAGTGATGATTGCATAAAGGAACTGGGGTGCATGCTTCTATTGCAATTAAGAAATGAGAGGGATAGTGGGCCCTAGATAGAGAAGGATAAGATAAGTTGCGAACAATAGCCCTGCTCAGACAAAACGGAGCTGAAAGGTAAAGAAGCATTCCCTCCCGCTCAGCATATAGAGAAGTGTATAAGGGAAGGGTTGGAGCACACTCACTTAGGAAGAAGTATTCATGCTGGTGGTTGTAAGGCAGGTATTTCAGCTTCTTCTTGCCATACTGGAGGGGAAGACAAATGACAAAGAACTGTCTCCACTCATTATGCCCATGGATAGGAGAAAACTCTCAATGGGAGGAGACTCAAGGACACTTCTTTATTTTGTTACCTCTCTTTTGTCAGAGATGGGGATCTTAAGGCCTAACCCTACCCTACTGAAGTCAATTTTTGCCATTGCTTTACCTGTCTTCTCTTCTCCAAGGCTATGTCTAGACTGGGAAAATAGGTCATGTTTTAAGATGTATTAACTGACTTCCCTATCTAGATGCAAGTTCCCATTTAAAATCTTGTACCTTGGATACTCTTTTGGCCTCTCTTACCCTAGTACCTGAACACCGCACAGTCTCTCCTGTACTGAGGTAGGGAAGTACTATTATCCTTCTGTTACAGAGTAGAAACTGAGGCCCAAAGTTTTAAAGGTATTTAAGTGTAGCTCCACTCAGTATTGCAATGCCTAACTGACTTAGGAGCCCAAGTCTTATTTTCAAAAGTGACATAGGAACTTAGGGGCCCGATTCTAATTGTAAGGCAAGTTGTCTCAAAATGGTTGCTCTGAAGAGCGTTAGCTTTCCATTGTGTGACAGATGGAGGCAGAGAAGGGAATGGGTGGTTGGAGCTGCGCGCATTCTACTGAAGTGCTGGGGGACGCCGTGAGACCGCTGTCTCGCACGCGTGGCTCCAGCAACCACTGCTTGAAAAGATCTCCGCTGTGTGACGCGGCGTGCACCAACACCTTTGGTGGAGCACCCACGGGGACTGCTCTCAAAAGAGAATTCTTCCTTTCTTCTTCTCCTCCCCTTTTTCTGTCTTCTCTATTATGGTTGTAAACTCCTCAGGGTAGGGACAGTCGCTCACTGTTTGTACAGTGCCTAGCAGAGTCTCTGCCTTTAGGCAGTGCTATCATATCAATAAGAGAGGCCAAGATGCAGCAATT
The DNA here is from genome assembly GCA_007922175.1 of Pelusios castaneus. Taxonomy (NCBI): domain Eukaryota; kingdom Metazoa; phylum Chordata; order Testudines; family Pelomedusidae; genus Pelusios; species Pelusios castaneus. The sequence continues at coordinate 2,377,267 of ML685927.1, read as the reverse complement.
GCAACTAAAGTAATTTAGGGTATATGAGTCCCTGAGTTCATTCAGTGTCTCAGACTTAAACACCTTGTGTTGTGGGACTAAAAATAGCAGTGTAGACAGCTAGCTGCAAGACCCAAGTCTTGAAGGCGGAGCTCCAGCCCAAGCCTGAATGTCTACACTGCTGTCTTTAGCCCCACAGCATGAATCCTGTAAGGTCAAGTCAGTTGACTCAGGCTCTTGAGATTGCTGCAGCAGGACCCCTCCCCCCCCACCCCACAACATATCAATGTACTCTAAGCCAAGATATACATCAATCCATCAAAACGGCAACTCTGTAATGAGGAGTTTGAGGTTTAAGTGCACAGAAATCAGGAAATTCAAAATTACTCTCCCCACAGTATCTGTAACTCTGCCAAGCTCTGCAAAAGAAACAGCTTTAAATACTGTGTGCAGTACTGGCTGCTACAGCCTTTATTCAAGTTTTTTTAATGTCACATGACAGGTCTGCTGCAGTCAGAGAAGAAAGTTCCTTATTAGCGCAACCAGTACAGTGATAAGCGATATAAGGACAGTTATGGCAGTCAAAATAAATTACTATAATAGCCATAAAAAGAGTGGGCATGTACAAGTGAGTGATCAATCAAATCTCAATAGCTTTCTTAGTCTCCAGTATGTGAACTAAATCTAGGGCTTCCCTCTAGTTCCCAGGAGACAGGTGTCCCCATTGCAAAATACACTATCACTAAGGCCTTATCTACATTGAAAAAACTGTGTCGATCCTCATGGATCAACTTAGCAGGATCGATTGAGTGGCCAGTGTAGACCTGCTCAAATGATTCCGGAAGTGCTCTCTGGTCGACTCCATAACTCCACCCCTCCAAGTGGAGTAAGTCTCCATTGATCGGAGGGCGCTTCAGATTGACGGCACTGAGAGAAGACAGCGTGGTAAGTAGATGTAACTAAGAATGTGTATCTCCCGTCCACTTAGCACCCTAGTGCAGACTAGGCCTAAGTGATGACAGTTGGCAGGGACAACTGAGAGGCCAAGGATAGGCTAACCATGTAGTCTGAAAAGCCCTCTCTCCTCTGCGTAATTCCTCCTATCTGGGTTAAGGCATAAGAACAGCCATGCTGGGTCAGACCAATGGTCCATCTAACCCAGTATCCTGCATTCTGATACCAGACACTTCAAAGAGAATGAATAGAATAGGGCAATCACTGAGTGATCCATTCCCATCATCAAGCAGTCAGAGGTTTAGGGACATCCAGAGCATGGAATTGTGGCCCTGACCCTCTTGGCTAGTAGCCACTGATGTACTCATTCTCCATGAATGTATCTAGTTCTTTTTGGAACCCACTTAGAGTTTTGGCCTTCACAACATCTCCTGGCAATGAGTTCCACAACGAGTTTACTTGTTGACTGTGTGCGAAAGTGCTTCTTTACACAATGATGGCTTTGGACTGCTGCTGCCTGTTCTGTTGGGAGGGGAGAGTTTCCTGTGCCATCAATCCAGTACTCATCATCAGTTATCTGGGGTTCTCAGACTGTGTCCCCATCCTGTTCCCTTGTTTTAAACCTTCGATCCTCACTCTTATTTGTTTCCTTCTTTTGTTGTCCTAAGTAATCAGTTGACATCTGGGTCCTCTGGCCCATCCCTTATTTGTGGCGGTGTTCCTTTAGTTCTTGGTGGGCTCTACCTGCCAACCCCAGACTTAGAGATAGGCGAGTCCTTGTCACCAGTTGTCTGGGGCTCTTTGATCAATGTTCCCATGTTCTCCTCTCTGCCTTGGTTAACTTGCTATTTCCCCTCCTCCATCCCCCACTCCCTGGTTCACTTCCACCTTGAGTCACCCCAATTTCATTTTGTTCCCTTCCCTCTGACTGCGGGGCATCCAGATGAGGTCTCTTCCAGGGACCTAGTCCATGTCTTCAACTCAGTTCAAACAAGCTAACGCCTTTCACATGGCCTGTGGGGAACTAGTGATTACAGATTTATAAGAAGGGAATTAAATGTGGTCCAAGTTCTACAAGGCTACATCCAAGTATGCATGCAGTGCTCACATACTTTAGCAACTTCTCTTGGAAGACAGAATCAATTCATTCATTGCTATTAGCACCCACATTCTGCTCAGCCATTTGCCCAGTGACAGGAGCTGCATCCTTTGTCAAACGCAGCTAGCATTGGCCAGCTCTTCAAATGGTGTAAATTGGCATAGCTCATTGATGTTAATGGAGAGGCATTGATTTACACCAGCTGAAGCTCTGTCCCCAGATATTTAGCTATCATACAGTTATGGCTGATTAGTGGTTTGTGATCGATAGTCACTTATTTCAGTGACATATGGTTAGACATTTCTAGGGTGACCAGATGTCCTGATTTTATAGACACAATCCCAATATTCAGGGCTTTGTCCTATAAAAATGCCTATTACCTCCCAAACCCTGTCCCAATCTTTCACATTTGCTATCTGGTCACATTAGACCTTTCTGTCTTTTAAAAGGTCTGTATCCATAGAAGACATCCAGTACCAGTGCAGGTAGCACAACTTTTAGGCAGTCTCTCCAACACATATCTGGAATTCGCTTCTTTGTAGCACAGGACTGGGTTGTAGAGGCATGAATGTTCTCCAGTATTTTCCTTAGTATCTCCCTGTCCTCTGTTTGTTACAAATGCCTTTGTGGTGGTGTTTCAGATCCATACACTGGCTTTCTAAGCTGCAAATTCTTATGCTGCTACCTCATATACCACTATTGATTTTTATAATACCCTGCCTACAGGATTCTGTACAAATATTGTGACCCCAAGGAGTTGGATTTTAATTGCGGTATCTTAATAGATACAGTTACTGTGTGCACTGTAGCTGACTCATAGTTGCTGTGGGAACCATGGCTCAGAACCTGAGCTATTGTAAACCACTATTCTCCCATTGATTTCATGAATTTAAATAGCTGAGACTCCGGCACTCAGTCTAGGAACTTACGGATTTCTGTAGGGCTAGCTTGTGTCCCAGGGGGACAGCCCATAACTGAATTGCCACAGGAAGGAATTACATCTCAGCCACAATTCCCTCCACATTCCCTACTTCCTTCAGAGGTATAATATACCAGCAGTAAATTACCATTCATCCTGCCATGCTGTCTCAGCTCTACTAGCTGGTGGACTGGGAAATGCAGCCAAAGCTTCCCTGCCTCTGTATTCCTTGCCCACCTCCACTTGCTCCGGTGGGGAAGCAAGTGAGCTTGCAGCAGCCCTTACCACTGCATGCTGAGCCCCAAAGCTTGGACTGCCCCCAAAGGGGCACCTGTGGGAAATTCCTCTCTCCTATGTCCCTATATGGACATGCAGCACAACCAAGCCTTTGGTGTTAACTCATCTGTGCTCCAATTGCATTAGTGTAGGTTTCCCCCATACAGTTTCTACATGTTGTTCCCCAAGCAGAAAAGACAAGAGAAGAGCAGTGTGCTAATGTAACCATGCAATCTGCTCTAAAAAGAATTTGCAAAGGCACCAATTAAGTGAGTAGCCCTGTTTGTACACAAATATCGGAAAGCGATTCTTTGAATCAACTTTTGATCAACTTCTTAAATGAATTTACTTTGACTATTCACAAGAGGTGCCATCCTCACAGAAGTAATACACCCATGACAAGAAAGAAGCCCTGTTTGGGCTAAGTCAGTAAGAAGTGGCTGAAATATTTCTTCACCATTTTTTCCACACTTGGGTATCTCAGAACAATTGGATGAAAATTTACTATATTTCTATGTTCTCTTCACTCTTGTTCCCACTTGTTCCTCCAAGCCTCCAAAAAATATAATCGCCTTTGGACTGAGAACATGCGAAATTCTATTGGCTACTGAACTTTCTGGCTCTCACATTCTCTCAAATTTTGACCCAGACTCCTGCCAGAAAATCTACATGCAGTGGCCTGGAGTATTTCCCTTTGATGTTTCCTCAAAGATGAAGTCTTAGCCACTGAGATTTGTTTCTTCAGACACTGATCAACCCCTGTCCTCACTGAAAATGTTCCCTGAAGCCCACCAGAAGCCACCACTTCCTTGTCTTACCTCAACAGGCTGAGAATCTCCCAGAACAAAAATATGCAACATGTTCACATCTGGATCCTTCTTGAAGATGTTGGGTTTGGCATGATGTTGGAAATGACGGTGATTCCACCAGTTTGCTGAAGCACCCTGGGGGGAGGGGAGGGAGGAATGTTTAGTCCATGGAGAGTCATGGTTCCCACAAAGAGAGAGATGATCCTTTTGCTGTGATATCCATTCACTTGTATAATCTGAACTCCTCATGTAATTTAATTCATTTCTAAACTCTTAACTATCTTTGAAATTGGTGTAAGAGTTAAGGGGCTAAAAAAAAACTTCTGCTCTGACAAGCTGATTAGCAGCAGCTGAGAACCTGTCCCAAGGTGTATCCTCTGGGTTATGATATTGTTTTTAAAAAATGCAAGTCATTTTAAGGGGGAAGAAAAAAGTTAGCCCTGCTTACATGTAACCCCTGATATAGGGGTCGGTCCTGGGGCCGGTTCTATTCAACATCTTCATTAATGATCTTGATGATGGAATAGACTGCGTGCTTAGTAAGTTTGCGGATGACACCAAGTTGGGAGGAATGGTAGATACTCTGGAGGGCAGGGACAGGATCAGGGAGGCTTGGACAAATTGGAACACTGGGCCGAAAGAAACCTCATGAGGTTCAACAAAGACAAGTGCAAAGTCCTGCACTTAGGATGGAAAAATCCCATGCACTGCTACAGGCTGGGGACTGATCGGCTAAGTAGCAGCACTGTAGAAAAGGACCTGGGGGTTATGGTGGACGGGAAGATGAATATGAGCCAACAGTGTGCCCTTGCTGCAAAAAAGGCCAATGGCATATTAGGCTGCATCAGTAGGAGTATTGCCAGCAGATCAAGGGATGTGATAATTCCCCTCTATTCGACACTGGTCAGGCCGCATCTGGAATACTGTGTCCAGTTTTGGGCTCCCCACTACAGAAAGGATGTGGAGAAATTAGAAAGAGTCCAGCGGAGGGCAACAAAAATGATTAGGGGGCTGGGGCACATGACTTATGAGGAGAGACTGAAGGAACTAGGCTTATTTAGTCAACAGAAGAGAAGACTGAGGGGAGATTTGATAGCAACCTTCAACTACTTGAAGGGGTGCTCCAAAGAGGAGGGAGCTAGGCTGTTCTCGAGGGTAACAGAGGACAGAACAAGGAGCAATGGTTTCAAATTACAGCTGGGGAGGTCGCAGTTGGATATTAGGAAAAGCTTTCTCACTAGGAGGGTGGGGAAGCATTGGAATGGGTTACCTAGGGAGGTGGTAGAATCTCCATCTTTGAAGATTTTTAAGGCTCGGTTAGACAAAACCCTGGCTGGGGTGATTTAGGGGGAGTGGTCCTGCTTTTTAGCAGGGGGTTGGCCTAGATGACCTCATGAGGTCCCTTCCAACCCTATGATTCTATGATTTATATTCTGCAAAGACAGGCAGACATCCTACCAGCAGGGGAAGCATCCTTTCCCCTGAGCTCTGTTGTCATCAGTGTCATCACCCATGTCATTGATGATGGCAAGAATGACATAAAGAAGGCAAAGCTACTTTGGCTTGCAAGGGGAAAGAAAGAAAGTGAAAAGAATCTCCCTTTGCCCAATGGAAAAAAGACAACTGGTCAGGAAAGAAATATTATTATTTTCCAACATCTAATAAGGTTTTAATAGAGAGTATTTCAAAACAAAAAGGACCGCACAGTGTCCCATATCCTCATTTTTCCTCTGGCACTTGTGAAACACAGCATGAAAAGCTGCCAAGGAGGCTCAGGCAGAAGGCCAGCAAAACACTTGCCTTGTGACTGGTGATAAGCATTGTGGGCTGCTGACTGCTTCCAAGAATTCAGAATGGACGGAGAGCTTCCGTCTAATAAAGCTGCCTTTAGTCCTGTCATGTTAATGAGCATTCGAAGGTTACTTCCCCCCCTTCCTGCTTACACATGTTGGAAACTGACTGTCCCAGAACTAAGCGATCTAAGCGCTGTGATTGTGACAAATAATGGGGCATTGTTGGAAAGTTGGCACTGTGGAGTAGCCAACCCCAATGTGGGAGCCTTTGTTTTTAGTTGCTGCAATAAATTACTTTGTGGGTTTTTTGGTGTTCCCTGTTCAGGACCAGCAAGTGATAATCTACAAGGTGAAGAAAGAGGAACAGAGAGAATTGTGAGAAGGGCAAAGGTCCAAAAATATCTCCTCCTATCCCACCACTCGTAATCAAACGAGATGTATCATGTAGGTTATATTCATCTAATCCTAAAAGATTATCCTTGGTCAGTGCCAAGAGGAAGGTAAATCCTGCCTCTTCCTCCCCCAGATCCCTGCCAATTTCTCTTTCTTTCTGAGGTATTATCTCTCTATTGTGATATTCTGCCTGCCTCCTGTCTTGTTTTTTCTATACTGCCAAACATACTGTGGAGAAGAAATTTTTTTCTAGACCTCAAATGTGGCAACTTGTTTAACCTTGTTCATGCACTTGAGAATCTCCCTATTTAATCCCTCTGTATGCTCCAAGAAGAATGGGCTTCCTTTGCTCAGATTTGCACTAAAGAACATTGGGTAGCAAGTAAGCATTATTTATTCTCCTTGCAAATTGGGAAATTTCTGACCTAATACCACCCTAAATGGGCATCAAGAAAGAAGGGAGGTAGGGACACACTCACAAACTGAGAACAGAGCTGTACCCTTCTTTGCCACTTGTTGCTGTGGTTTTCAGAAAATGAAGCCTCACCTTGGGTATGAATATACAGTGTCGTAATCTTTTTTAGTACTTTTTATTGCTAGCGGAGTCATTCCATGCCTGTGATTAAAATGGCTGAGGCCAAACTAAAGAGGTATCTATCTAATAATGCCTATCCTTAAATCCCTTCCTACAAGACTCCTCGTTGTAGGTGGATCCTCTTGCCAGCTCTATTGTATAGTAATTGTGTTGGATCCTATTCTGAGTGAAGTTCTAATATTGTCCAGAGTGTATGAGAAAATGTTACTCGTGCTTTATGCAGAGAAGTGGGGAGAAGGAGAGTAAAGGAGATTGTATAACAATCTCATGGACCATATCCTCAGCTGATATAAATCAGCATAGTTCCACTGGAGTTGCTTCAACACCATTGAAGATTTGGCTGCCCTTTCTGAGTCTCACAAGAATTCCATGTGGAATCTATCACAAATTCTTCCTCCCTAGGTCTGCTTCTTCTGAAAGGGTGAGATCAGACTGGAGGGCTGGGGTTTGTTGCTTTTGCTTCTATACTATGTGAAATGGGATAGAGTGGATCCCCAGTCTCCCCCACTGCAATTACTTCCTTTCTGCACCGTGTGTTGGCATCCAGCACATGACTTTTACCTTCAGGTGCCCAATGACAAACTTGTGGACAAGGTGGTTCCATCTAGACTTCCTAAAGACAGAGAGGTGTCCAAAGTCATGCTGTAGCCACCCAGCCTGGGCCTGCAGAGGAAAGAGGAACAGGGATGACAGGGTTGCTTGAAACCAAAGGTAAGTAAGAAAGGATACTCAGAGTGGAAGGCAAGTTTGTTTGTGTGAGTGTGAGTGAGAGAGAGGAAGAGAAATGTATACAGTCCTATTCACAGCACAAGTGTGGAAAGGGAAGTGTTTTGTATTGGATCTATAAGGGGGACATGAGATAGGCAGTGGGCTCAATGCACCCAAGTGCAAGGCAGTGAGGGGATGTTGAGGTGCATGCATTCATCAATGTTCTTCCAAAGTGACTTTTGTGCTAGTCCCAGCATGAGGTGCTCTAAATGACTGGATGCATTGACAGGTTACCTGTCCTGGAATCGCATGCACCCTGATTACTCCATGCTCACTATTTCTCACCTGGGAGACTGCAAGGATGCAGGAAAGGATCAAGGTTGTGATCCAGCCGGTGCCGTAGTAGGAAACCATTAACCAAGCCAAAGCTTCCATGATAATGATGTGACCCAGGTAAAGGGAGAAAAACAAGGGATCTGCTTTGAACAAGTTCATATCCTCGGCTGTCTTTCTCAGGGCCCGGAAATCGTTCACCAGCTGGGGCTGCAAAATGGAAATACAGGACTTAAGGTGCACCTTCTTTATATGGAGTCGTTCAGGCTTGGGCTTCCACACTAATAATCCTGCCTGTGTGGGAACCGTCAGTATCCCCAGCATGAGAGAAAAATTAGCCTCCATACTCATGCAGTCTTCAGAATTTCTATGCTGCCCCCTTCATTCCTACCTCCACCAAACCTGATCCAATTTCTGACCATGATGGGTCTTACCTACCTCAAGGAAGTAGATCAGAAGGTGGGATAAGAGTCTTATCCCACCTTCTGACCTACTTTCTTGAAGTGGGAAAGCAATAAATGTCCAGATCTTCGGTTGGCGTAAGTCACCTGAGATGCACTGAAATCAGGATAGCTATGGCAAATTACACGAGCTGAGGATTTAGCCCAATCTCTCTCTATTTATCCAGTCTCAGTCTTCCATAATTCATTAGGCTATAATGGGACATCTCCCATTTCCTTGGGGAATAGAGAATTCATGCTCCTCACTTATGCATACCCTGACCCTTTGCTGATGAAAGAACATTGTGTCAAAGGAACTCCATTCTCTTTGGGATGGGTTCAGTTAGCGTGCAGTCACTCAAGAAAGCAGGTCAAGAGGTAATGCAGGTTAATGTAGTCACTGCTATTGTGTATGAAACAGGCATGTGGTACACTCTGTCAGCTAAAAAACAATAAGAAAGAGAAAGGGTTTCACTTTAGGAGTCAGTCGTGCAGTGCACAGGGTCTGAATAATGTATGTGTGGAACATTTGGGACGTGTGTAGTGCTGGACATACTGACATAGGGTGGATAAAAGGCTTTGTTGCATTACAGCTTCAGAAGTAGAGCACTCCTATCTAGGAGCTTGTTTCCTTTTGCCCACTGGTGTTATTGCTACCTATTCCCCAACTGCGTGGCCACTTCCATGGACTTCTCCATCACTGAGAGTTAAGTAGGATTAGCCCGTAAGAATTTCTGAGTGGTGTTTGAGTGGGTTGAGGGGTGAAAGGGGAGGTATGGAGCATAGGGTAGAAGAGAGTTCAGATCTGGTTTAGGTGGGAAGCAGGCTCATTTTGGTGCTCTCATGGCCTTTTGTCCCTAGCACAAAACTGAAACGCATTATGGAATGATGGGCAGACCCAGGCCATGAGAATTTGAGCAGCAGAGTTTGACTGGGAATGAACTCCAGCCACAAAGATTGGATCCAGAACTTGATCTGTATTGCCAATGAGTTTGCTAGTATTCAGATCTGTGAGTGTGAACTGGGCTCAGCTTTGTTCGTCACAGATCAGGATTGAACTGCACAGGTAGAGCCTGCAGGAGGGGAATAGCAGGGGATACTGCAGATCACGAGAAGTTTATTTAAGTGTTGCCTCCTTCTGCACCAGCCAATATTGGAACATACACAGAGCTGTCTGAGTGTGTGTCTTTCCCTGTAGTTTCCTGTACTTGCTAGAGCTGCCTATAGTAAAGAGGCATTGTCTGTAGCAGCTTTGAAGACAGTCTGGCAGATAAAACTGTGGAATGACCACATCACTAGACGCCCGTCTAGAAACAGAGCCTACAGAAAGGGTATGCAACTACTCACATTTTTGCCTCGGTCCTGGCTAGGTTCCCCTGGGGCAAGCTCTCCAATCAGTAATGGCTTGAGAAACTTCTGCACAAAGCTGGGGTTGTTGTGGAAGGCCTGGAAAGCATCCTGGAGTGGAAACACAGGCAGAGAGATAGGTTTCAATAAAAAAAATTGCTCACTGCATCTTGGTCCTTTTCTATCTTTCTTCAGTAATGCTTTATCCTCAGTGTTCTCCATATTATCACTACTGTTTCCCCAGCTCTGATGTTGGCCCCCTGTCACTGCCCACAGACCAGTGCTTCTGGTTCTAGCAGAGGCTGCTAGAAGTAGATAACTGGATAGGCAGCTTATGGACTAAGAGCCAGATTTTCAAAGGTATTTAGGTGCTGTACAAATGCCAGAACAAAAAGATAATTTTATAATCCATGTATAAGAAAGAGAAAATGATGCATATAGATAAATGGGGAGTACAAGTAAGCAATGAGACAACATTGCTCACCATGGTGGGCAATGTGATCTGCACACTGACAGCCTTTATAGCTCTAAAAGTGATATGAATTGTACAGCCGCCGAAGGAAAAAGAATATTGAATGGTATCAGCCCCCAACCTGTGTCTAGCTCTAAAATATTCAGTGAAAATGCTTAAAAGCAGGAAATTGCAACTCCAGACTTGAAAACTTGAATGCTTAAGCCCAAGCTGCAGCCCCAGTTGCAACATCAAGGCACTGTCCACAGAGCTATTTTTAATGTGCGGATTTGAGTCCTGCTAACACAAGTGTGTGGATGTGGACAGGGGAGGCTCACTTCCAGTGTAGATGTGCCCTAAAATGTCCGTTGTATTTTAACAGTGATATAGCAAAGCACACTATGGATTTTTTAATGTGCTAAAGCAGTGTCCACATAGCCAGTTACTGCATGGCAAGCTAGCGTACCATAGATTAACACTCTGGTGTACCACATACTAAATCTTCCTGTAGACACACCCTAACCAGACAGCTCAGAGAAACGCTGTCCAAAGTAAAAGATGACCTGAGAAAAACCTTGTGTCAAAACTAGCAAGCTAATGTTCCCATGACTCAATAAAAAGAGATTGTCCAAATTAATTCTATTCAGATACAAGGTGTAATATTTATCCAGTTTGTAAACCTTATGGGTTAGATTTCAGCTTTAAAATCTAACTGGAATTTTGGCAAATTCCTAAAATTAGCCCCTCGCTCACCCACAGAATGAGCCTGCTCCCACACCGCGGAGGGGAGACAATAAATCCATTTGTCAGAGAGATTTTCTTCAGAGTTTTCAAGGCCTGGGTAGTTTCCTACTTACAATATGCAAGGTTCTGGCTCTGCTATCTTGAGACCCTGGGTGGGGGTGCAGAGGCCAAGTTGCTGAGTCACCCAGAGTTCTGCATGGGTCTTCCCCATGAGTGCACACTGCATGGCTATGTCTACACTTGTTGATTTAGCATGTCTACACTCAAATTTTAAGTCGATGAAGAGGGGACCCTACAAAATTGACCTAGAGTGTCCACACTGGATGCCTAGGTTGACTTGTAGGGGCTAAGTGGACCTGGGACCGGTTCATGGTGGCAGGGGGGGCACCACTTGCCAAGTGCCAGGGGGCTCAGCCTTTGCCCCATTGTACCTGGGTACAATGGGGCAAAGGGGGACAGGGACACTGGCCGGGCATAGGGGCAAGGTGGGCAGGGCTCTGCCCTGCCCTGTGGGGGGGCAAGCCAGACTGTGGCTGTGCCACCCACCCTGGCAGGGAGGGCAGTGGGGAAGCCCTGGAGGCCCCTAAGTTGACTTAGAATCGACTTAGGTGTACTCCATGTCTACACTGGCTTAAGACAACTTTAGAAAGTCGACTTAAGCAGAAAGGCAACTTAAAATGGGGTTTAATAAAGTTGACTTAATTTTTCCTTAAGTTGACTTAAGGAAAGTGTAGTGTAGACACAGAGTAAATTAGGTTGATTTAAGCTTAATTTACAAGTGTAGACGCACCCCATGTGTCTAGCACCGGGGTCGGCAACAGCGGCTCCGAGAGCCACATGCGGCTCTTTGACTGCCCCCTTGTGGCTCCCTGGCAATCCCCTCCAGGGAGCCAGGTGTGCGGTAGCTGCAGAGTTCTGGCCGCAACTCCCAGGCCCCCTTGGCTCGGAGTCAAGCCTCTCCCCCCGCCTCTTCCCTTCTCCAGCCTGACCCATGCCTCTCCCTTCCTCCAGCCTGACCCCCCACAATATGTTCCCTGTAAGATGCACGGGTATGCAGCCACGCAGCAGCTGTTGCACCCCTGCGCAGCTTAGAGGGACCCCTGTGCAGCCTGGCAGCCCCCACCGTCCCCCGAGACGGGGCTGTCCTGTGGCTTGCTTGTTTGTGTGCTTTTTTCTTTTTCTTTCTTTTCTTTTCCTTCTTTTTTTTTTTTCTTTCTTCTTCCTTTCTCCCTCCCTTCTGGTGGGTAGGCTCCAGGGCTGTCCTGTGGCTTTCTTTCTTTTTTTTAATTTTTTCTTCTTCCTTCTTTTTCTTCTTTCTTTCTTTCTTTCTTTTTTTCCACCGTTAAAATGTTTATATGTAAATTGTTTAACATCATTAAACATAGTTTTTTGTTAAAAATCAATATGCATATCTGTTCTATTATTCAGTTTCTTAACCAGGACGCTACCCATTGCGGCTCTCAAAACACTTGGTTATTGAAGGAATTTTTAACAATGGCTCTTCTTATAGAAGCATAGGGCTGGAAGGGACCTCATGAGGTCATATAGTTCAACCCCCTGCTAAAAGCAGGACCACTCCCACTAAATCATCCCAGCCAGGTTTTTGTCTAACCGAACCTTAAATATCTCCAAAGATGGAGATTCCACCACCTCCCTAGGTAACCCACTCCAATGCTTCACCACCCTTCCAGTGAGAAAATTTTTCCTAATATCCAACCGCGACCTCCCCAGCTGTAATTTGAAACCATTGCTCCTTGTTCTGTCCTCTGTTACCCTCGAGAACAGCCTAGCTCCCTTCTCTTTGGAGCACCCCTTCAAGTAGTTGAAGGTTGCTATCAAATCTCCCCTCAGTCTTCTCTTCTGTTGACTAAATAAGCCTAGTTCCTTCAGTCTCTCCTCATAAGTCATGTGCCCCAGCCCCCTAATCATTTTTGTTGCCCTCCACTGGACTCTTTCTAATTTCTCCACATCCTTTCTGTAGTAGGGAGCCCAAAACTGGACACAGTATTCCAGATGCAGCCTCACCAGTGCCAAATAGAGGGGAATTATCACATCCCTCAATCTGCTGGCAATACTCCTACTGATGCAACCCAATATGCCATTGGTCTTTTTGGCAGCAAGGGCACACTGTTGGCTCATATCCGGCTTCCCGTCCACCATGACCCCCAGGTCCTTTTCTACAGCGCTGCTACTTAGCCAATCAGTCCCCAGCCTGTAGCAGTGCATGGGATTTTTCTGTCCTAAGTGCAGGACTTTTCACTTGTCCTTGTTGAAGCTCATGAGGTTTCTTTTGGCCCAGTGTTCCAATTTGTTTAAGTCTCTGTAGAAAAGGACGCTGGCCTTCCTCTGAGCCAGGGTCAGAGGATAGGCCTGAACGCCCCCACTGGCCAGAAAGCCCTGGAAGTGGAGGGCCGGGGCCCAGGCAGGAAGGGGCAGTATAAAAGCCTAGCCAGACAGCTCAGTGGGGAGGAAGCAGCCATGGAGGCAGGACGTGCTACCTGAGGGGCCACGGACTAGGCCGGGTCGGGCCTGGACGGAAGGGCGACTGCAGGGACCCCAGGCTGAGGGGCAATACGGCCCACCCAGCCTACCGGGCCCCAGCGACTGGGAGGGGATTCCGGAACCGAAGGGCCAGGGAAAGCCTGCCTGGCTTCCCCGGGAACCAAGTGTGGAGCCCCTCTCCCCGGAGGAACCTGAGCAGCCGCTGAGCCCCTGTGACCTGGAGGAACTCCCTTCGGCTGAGGACCCTGAGGAATCGACACCCGCTGGAGGGCCCTACAACCTCGAGGAGCTCCCCTCTGCTGAGGAGTCACAGGAGTTCCTGGACCTCCCACCAATGGACACCGAGGGGCTGGTTGGGATCCCCCGAGCAACCTACCCTGTGGACCCAGAGGGAGACTTGGTGGATCCAGGTACCCCAACCCCCAGGGTGGGAGGAAGCAGCCCAGGGGCGGTTGGCTACCGCCTAGTGAGTGGCGGAGCCACCCCGGGGTCAGCGCGTTTCGGCCGGAGCCCCGCTGACCACAGTGGCAGACGCCTCTGCCACTGAATAGGGCCCTGGGCTGGGACGCAGTGGAGTGGGTGGGCCTGCGTCCCCCTCCCTCACCCCTTTTCCCTAACCACCCATAGCATCCAAACCCCTAGGAACCCCATACGGAGGTTTGTATGTTGAACTGTGCCTGCCCTGCCCTGCCTGAGGGGCCGGGGGCAACTGACTCTGTACTTTACCTGCCTCGCCCTGTCTGAGGGGCCGGGGGCAATTGACTCTGTACTGCTTGCTCCGCCCCGCCTAAGGGGCCGGGGGCAATTGACTCTGTACTGCTTGCTCCGCCCCGCCTGAGGGGCCGGGGGCAATTGACTCTGTACTTTGCTTGCTCTGCCCGCCTGAGGGGCCGGGGGCAATTGACTCGGTTACGCTCACTCCGCCCCGCCCTAGGGGCCGGGGGCAATTGACGCTGTACTTTGCTTGCTCTGCCCCGCCTGAGGGGCCAGGGGCAATTGACTCTGTACTTTGCTTGCTCCGCCCCGCCCAAAGGGCCGGGGGCAATTGACTCGGTACTTTGCTTGCTCCGCCCCGCCTGAAGGGCCTGGGGCAACTGACTTTGGGCTGAGAAGGGCGCCCCGCCATTGCTAATTCCCCAAGGCACCTGAAGGGGGCGCCCGCCAGTGACGTGGGACCTTCACACGTGGTGGAGAATGTGGGCAACCGGCCCCTAGATGAAAAGGGGGCCCTCTCCGCACAGTTGTGGAAACGTGCCACCCCAGAGGTGGCGCATGAGGTGAACCAATGGAGCCTGACCAGTTTGTAAAGTGGTGGGCAGACTATCAGCAACAACAGCAAGCCACGCAGCAACAGCAACAGCAGCGGCTACTCCAGGCAGTCGGGGAGCAGCAGCAACAAATGATACGCGGAGTAGGGGCCCAGCAGCAGGAGTTGCAGCGACAAAGCATGCAGCAGATGGCCTCCCTGCTGACCCGCCCCGTTACCCCCACTGCAGGGGAGGCCCGAGCCGCGGCCCCAAACCCCGCCCCCCTGACCGTCCGGCTCACTAAACTCAGTCCTGACGATGACCCTGAGGCATTCCTACGGACCTTCGAGCGGGTGGCCTCCACAGCCGGGTGGTGCCGCGATCAGTGGGCGACTCTCCTGGCCCCCTATCTGACGGGCACCCCACAAGCTGCATACCGCGCCCTCTCAGACGAGGCAGCCCAGGATTATCAGGCGGTAAAGGAGGCCATTCTGGACACCCTAGATATCAACCCCAAGATGTTCCATCGCTGATTTAGGGGGAAGGAGTACCACCAGGGCATTCGGCCGCGGGCCCTGGCACAGGAGCTCAGACGCCTGCTGTCACTGGCTCCAACCAGACCAACATTCGAAAGAGGAGTTGATCGACCAAGTAGTGATGGAGCAATTCCTACATGTCATACCCAGTCGGGGGAGGACTTGGGTGATGAGGCATACGCCCATCTCTCTGAATGAGGTGGTCAGGGGACTAGAGGACTTCTTGGCAGCCGAAAACCCCGGAGGTTGGATGGGGTCAACCCCAGCCAAGACCAGTGTAGCCCACCCTCGGGCAACCTCAGGAACGTGGGGCTTGATGCGCAGTGAGGCCCAGAGCCCAGGACGGAGCCGGCCCCGAATCTGATCGACCGGAGGACCCTTAGGGACCACGGACACCCCCATGCACAAGGGGGACGGACGGGGTGCAGGACCCCAAGAACAAGCTCCCAAGACTCCCAGTGGCCGGGGCCCCTGCTTTAAGTGTGGACAAATGGGCCATCTGCAACGGCAATGCCCCTCCCAGGGGTGTTCCTATGGTGAGGTGTATGCCGGAGAAGGGCGGGCCCGAGGACCGACGACCCCGAAGGCCACCATCCCCATAAGGGTGGCGGGAAAGCCGGTGGAGGCTCTTGTGGACTCCGGCTGTGGCCAGACCCTCGTCCTGCAAGGGCTAGTTCCCGAGGAGGGATGCACCTTCGGACAGGTGGGCCTCCGTTGCATCCATGGGGACCCGAGAACGTATCCTACTCTCCCTGTGGTGTTAACGGTGGGGCCTGTCACCCGGACTATTCCGGTGGGCCTAGTAACCCGCCTACCGTACCCAGTAATCCTGGGCCGAGATTGGCCGGACTTTGCCGGTGTGTTGCAGAGGGTCAGCCAACCAACCCTACTGAGGGTGAACCAACCCGCCCCGGAGGAACCTCAGGCCCCGAGGCATACAGGGGACCACCCCAGCCTAGAGAGACCGACCCCAGAGGAAGAGCCGCTGGAGAACCGTCCGGAATCAACCCTGGTCCCAGATACGCTCGAGGGAGAGGATCCGTCCCCATCTGGAGTCGACCCCCCCGCGAGGGACCCCGGGGTGGACTTCTGCCGAGATCAACGAGAAGACCCCACCTTAGTACATGCCTACGAGCAGTTGGCTGCGGTGGATGGAGTGGTGGTCGACCCCCAGCGAGCCCACCAGTGGCCCCACTTCGAACTTCGCCAGGATAGGCTATATCAGGTGGAGAAGGACTCTAGGACGGAAGAACCCCGGGCTCAGCTGGTGGTGCCTCGACCCCACTGGAGATCTGTCCTCCAGCTAGCGCATGATGTCCCTGCTGCAGGACACCTCGGAACCGATAAGACCCTCGCCTGGGTAGTGGCCCGCTTCTATTGGCCCAGAGTCTGACGCGAAGTATAGGATTATTGTACCTCCTGCCCCGACTGTCAGAAGGCGGCCACGGGAAGGACTCCCCGGGCTCCTCTGGTACCCCTCCCAGTGATAGGGGTCCTATTTGAACAAGTGGCCGCGGACCTTGTGGGGCCCCTGAATCGTAGCATCAGGGACTACCGCTTCATCCTGGTCCTGGTAGACTATGCAACTCAGTTTCCCGAAGCAGTCCCCCTGAAGGATAGCCGGGCTCGGACGATTGCCGGGGAACTGGTGAAGATCTTTGCCCGCGTGGGGCTGCCCCAGGAAATACTTACGGACCAAGGATTGGTGTTCACCTCCCGGTTGTTCCGAGAAGTCTGTGTCCTCCTTGGGATACGGAAACTGCAGACCTCCATCTACCACCCACAGACAGACGGATTGGTGGAGCGATTTAACCGCACCCTCAAGGACATGCTGCGAAAATTCTCCCCAGAGGAACTCCGGCGGTGGGACCAACTACTTCCACCCTTACTCTTGGCCTTCAGAGAGGTCCCACAGGCCTCTACCCAATTCTCTCCCTTTGAGTTGATCTACGGGCGCCAACCCCGAGGGATCCTGGACCTCATGAGAGAGGAGTGGGAGAAAACCCCTTCCCGGACTCAAGGGCTCATACAGTATGTCCTGGGCTTGCAGGACCAACTCCGCCTGGCTGGAACCTTAGCCCAAGAAAATTTAAAGGCTGCCCAGACCACGCAGGTACGGTCCTATAACCAAAAGGCAAGGACCCGAACCTTTGAGCCAGGTGACCGGGTCCTGGTATTACTCCCCTCTACGGAGTCGAAGTTGCTATCGAGGTGGCCAGGCCCCTACGAAGTCATTCGCCAGACGGGGCCAGTGAATTATGAGATACGCCAGCCTGACCGATGAAAAAAGAAACAGATTTACCACATTAATCTCCTACGTCTGTGGAGGGAGCGAGAGAGCCTCATGATTACACCTTACCCGCCAGATCCAGAATTGGGGCCTCAGATTCCTATCGAACCGCCCGGAGAACCCCACCTTAACCCGGAACTCACGGAGACCCAGCAGCAGCAGGCCAACCACCTCTTGAGGACCTTCGCAAGGGTCTTCACTGCCATTCCAGGGACAACCACTGGAGTGTACCACAGGATCCAGACCCCACCCGGGGAGGTGGTGCACACGGGAACCTGTTTTCCCCCTCGACACCTACAGATGGCCATAGAGCAAGAAGTCCAGGCGATGCTGGAATTAGGCGTAATTGAACGCTCCAATAGCGAGTGGCGCAGCCCGATCGTCCTGGTCCCAAAACCCGATGGGACCCAACGATTTTGTATAGACTTCCGGCGTATCAATGCCATTTCTAAATTTGATGCCTACCCGATGCCTCGGGTAGATGAATTATTGGACCAGTTAGGCGAAGCTCAATACTTTACAACCCTTGACCTTACCAAGGGGTATTGGCAAATCCCGTTGGAATCCCAGTCCAAAGAAAAAACGGCCTTTGCTACTACCAGTGGACTGTACCACTTTGTAAGGATGCCCTTCAGTCTCCACGGGGCCCCTGCCACCTTTCAACGCCTGATGGACCGGCTCCTGCAACCACACCTAGAATATGCGGCCACCTACATTGATGACGTCGTCATATATAGTCGCGACTGGGACTCCCACCTAACCCAGGTGGCGGCTGTGCTGCAAACATTGAGAGAGGCAGGGCTTACGGCAAATCCCCGAAAGTGTCGCATAGGATGGGAAGAAACCACCTACCTAGGGTACACCCTCGACCGGGGCACTCTGAAGCCCCTGATTGGAAAAGTACAGGCCATCCGAGAATACCCGAGGCCGGTCACAAAAAGGCACGTGCGTCAGTTCCTAGGTCTCGCCGGCTACTACCGCCGGTTTGTACCCAACTTCTCCACCCTGGCTGCACCGTTGACTGACTTACTGACAAAGGATCAACCTGTACGAGTGCGGTGGACCCCGAACTGTGAGCACGCCTTTAAACGGCTACAGGACCAGCTGTGCAAGGGCCCCATTTTGTACAGTCCAGATTTTAGTCGTCCCTTCATCGTGCAGACTGATGCATCGGCCATGGGGCTTGGAGCTGTCCTTGCCCAGGAGATTAACGGGAAAGAACACCCCATTCTGTATATCAGCAGAAAACTCTTCCCCCAGGAACAAAAATATGCCACCATTGAGAAGGAGGCCCTGGCGGTGAAGTGGGCCCTCGAAGCATTAAGGTACTATCTCCTCGGGCAATCCTTCATTGTCATTAGTGATCATGCACTCCTCCGCTGGCTCCAACAAATGAAAGATACCAATGCACGAGTCATGCAGTGGTACTTGGCCCTCCAGCCATTCTCCTACACGATCCAACACCGGGCAGGTAAGGCCCATGCTAACGCGGATGCACTATCCCGGTTAGGAGAAGGAGTATTGTCCAGCTCCGAAGGACAGGAGCTGGATTTAAGGGGGGAGGAATGTAGAAAAGGACGCTGGCCTTCCTCTGAGCCAGGGTCAGAGGATAGGCCTGAACGCCCCCACTGGCCAGAAAGCCGTACTACAGGCCTGCCGCCCCGGAAGTGGAGGGGTGGGGCCCAGGCAGGAAGGGGCAGTATAAAAGCCAAGCCAGACAGCTCAGTGGGGAGGAAGCAGCCATGGAGGCAGGACATGCTACCTGAGGGGCCACGGACTAGGCCGGGTCGGGCCTGGACGGAAGGGCGACTGCAGGGACCCCGGGCTGAGGGGCAATACGGCCCACCCAGCCTACCGGGCCCCAGCGACTGGGAGGGGATTCCGGAACCGAAGGGCCGGGGAAAGCCTGCCTGGCTTCCCCGGGAACCAAGTGTGGAGCCCCTCTCCCCGGAGGAACCTGAGCAGCCGCTGAGCCCCTGTGACCTGGAGGAACTCCCTTCGGCTGAGGACCCTGAGGAACCGACACCCGCTGGAGGGCCCTATGACCTCGAGGAGCTCTCCTCTGCTGAGGAGTCACAGGAGTTCCCGGACCTCCCATCAATGGTCACCGAGGGGCTGGTTGGGATCCCCCGAGCAACCTACCTTGCGGACCCAGAGGGAGACTTGGTGGATCCAGGTACCCCAACCCCCAGGGTGGGAGGAAGCAGCCCAGGGGCGGTTGGCTACCGCCTAGTGAGTGGCGGAGCCACCCCGGGGTCAGCGCGTTTCGGCCGGAGCCCCGCTGACCACAGTGGCAGACACCTCTGCCACTGAATAGGGCCCTGGGCTGGGACGCAGTGGAGTGGGTGGGCCTGCGTCCTCCTCCCTCACCCCTTTTCCCTAACCACCCATAGCATCCAAACCCCTAGGAACCCCATACGGAGGTTTGTGTGTTGAACTGTGCCTGCCCTGCCCTG
>ML685927.1:2132545-2355918 GCA_007922175.1 Pelusios castaneus | reverse complement strand
AGGTACCTAACAAACTATTTACGTGTGAAATTTCACCTGATAGTCTCATGGTAGAAAAGATTTGAGCACTAGAGAGCCATCTGGGGATGATGCTGGACTTCAGATGGAGATTTGAAGACATGACAGAGGAAAGAGGAACTAAAGACACAAGAAGTAACAACACAGTTTGGGTCAAAATTACTTTGGCGAAGGATTGTAAAAGACATTCTAATGAGGTGCCATAAATATAGACCCTCGGGGTGGGATTTGGATATGAAGTGAGAACTTTAATATCATCAAGAGCATCATTAAATACTACTGGTCATTGTGACAGTAGGAGAGACTTTAATCTTCCAAATATAGATTAGAGAACAAATGCTACTAATAATGGTAGAGCCCAGTCACGACTCTTGACAGATTTATTCACTAAACAGTCACTGAACCCACATAGGCTGATGCTGTTTTAGTCTTGATTATGGTAGGTGGTGAGGAGCTGGTTGTAGGAAAAAACCTTGGATCAACTGATCACAAGTTGATTTGGTTTCAATTAAATGGAAGGATAATCAAAACAGGTTGGCAGTTTATTTTATTTTTATTCCAAAAGAGTAATTGCTGGGAAACGAAGGGAACTAGGCAGCTGGACCAAAGAGCTCAGGGTCTTAAATGTGGTGGAGGCTTGGAACTTTGACTTTCATAAACTATCAGGAATTGCATCTCAAGTCAGGGAAAAAATCTTGTAGGGAAGGGCTCCTGACTTAATCAAATGAACAACCACCGCGTAAAGGCAATGACGAGTAAGCAGATAGCCCACAAGAAACAGAAGAAAGCTAAACAGCTATGTTGTGGAGGCCAGAAAGTGTGGGGAGAAGGTGAGAATTGCCAAAAGTCAAGTGAGTTGGACCTTGCCAAAGAAATTAAAACAAACAGTAAAAGGTTCTTTAGCCATGTAACTAAAAAGAGTACAAGAAAAGAAGAAGAGCTGCTACACAGTAAGGATGGGGTAGAGATTAAACATAATCTAGGTATAACCCAAAACTAAATTAATACCTTGCCTCAGTTCTAAATCAGGAGGACAAAGTTGGGAGGTTTTGTCAATACAAAGGAGAATTGGAATATTGTACTGGAAGGATGATCTAGGGGACTGGAGTAATAGATAATGGGATGAAACTCAATAGTACAAAAGTGCAAGGTCATCCAATTATGGACTGAAAACAAAAAATTCTGCTATAAACTGGGGCCTTATCAGCTGTAAATGATAGAGGAAGATTAAGACCTGGAAGTATTAGTTGATCCCAAGATGGCTATGAGCTGCCAATGTGATGTTGCTCTGAAAAAAGGCAAATTCAGTCCTAGGATGTATTAGGTAAAGCATTTCCAAGTAAAGATAAGGAAGTATTAATGTCATTGTTCAAGGCACTGGTAAGAATGCTGTGTATAATTATGATCGGTCATGTTCAAGAGAGATGAATTCAACTTGGAACAGATGCAGAGAAGGGCTGGAAATTAGAAAGCTTCTTATCCCCAGGGTGAGATTTGGGACCTGTCTTCCACTAGGAGTAGAGGGAGCCAGCAACCTAATTTTAAGATGGAGCTTTCTACATTATTGAATGTATTATATGTTGGGGATGCTGCCTATGATTGCAGGGGACTTGGCTCTGTAACCCAGGAGGTCCCTTCCTGTCCTGTGTTCCTAATGCCCTAAACACTAAGGGCCATATTTTCAAGTGTTGGCTATCCATGACTGACCTGTATGAGATGAGGTCTTTTGAAAACCTGTCCTAAAGTTTGTGTGCTGCCCCCTTCTGAATATACTAGCCTAAGAGCCTGATTCAAAGCTCACTGGTGTCAGAGAGTCTTTCCATTACTCCAACAGGCTTTAGATCAGGCCTAAAACTGCTTTGTTCACATCAGGTTTGCTGAAGGCGGTGGATCAGGAAGAAGGGGGAACATCAACCTGAGTCATTTAATTTGGGGCTAAAGAAACAGAGAGAGAGGAATATTAGATTCTCCATATGAGAAGTAAGGACTGGAGGTGGGGGAGGGAAGAAAGCCAGCTACAGGCATGAAAGAAAAAGAAAGTTCATGGGAATAAGGTAGAGATTAATAAAGCTAGAAAACACCAGAGTCTCAGCAGGGAAAGAGAGAGACTGTGTAGCCTAACAGCAGTGAAGTTAAGCAAGCCAAACCACCCCTCACCCCCCCAATCTGACTTGCATAATGTACATTTTACTTGGAGTCAGGACTTTCCCATTAGCACTGAGAGCAATTTAATCCCTTTCCACCTCAACCAGGGAGAGAGAGAGTGTTTTGGGGTCTTTTTAAATTGGGTTAGCATGTCTAAACAAACCTTTTGAACTCCTTTTTGGAATCAAGTGAAGAGCAAAGTGAAACCTCTTACCGTAAGAGATGATTTATAGTCAGATAGGCTCAGTTTGTGCCTTTACTGAGTTATGAGATTGGCCCTGATTTCAGTCACCAGCTGCCCCAGTGTGAAGAAGGAGAGTCATGATTTGCACAGGCACATTCAAGCATGGGTGAGCTCGATTGGCTCCCATTGTAACTTGCCTTGTATACTATAAGGGTTATCACTAATCTAGGTACAGCTGGGATAAACCCTGTGTCAGCTAGACCTTCTGCACAAGCTTACATTGGGTACAGTTTGGAACTCTATTTGGTCCTCTGACCAAGCCCAGGCAAACTTTGTCCTGAGTCGCTGGTTCATCTTCAAAGCGTCTGATGAAGTGGGATTTTCTCCCACGAAAGCTCATGCGATAAATAAATCTGTTAGTCTTTAAAAGTGCCACAGGACTCTGTTTGTTTTTCTGCAATAGACTAACACGGCTACCCCTTTGGAACTTAGTTCATCTATGTATCTTATATGGCCTCCATTACTGTCGTATCTGAGCACCTCAAATCACTACTGTATTTGGGCTGTCTCTTTCTCACGATGATTACAGAAAGGGAGCTGTTTCCTTCTGATTCATGTGGTATTACTGGACGCAATTCAAAGAAGCATCTTCTGCCTGCTACTCAGGTTTTTTTCACCCTGCCACTGCCCCGCCACTTCCTTAGAATGTGCTTCCCAGTTACACCACATGTATTACACAATGCTTCCAGGGAAACAACCTGCCCTGGATCCTTTCTTCAATCCATTTACTTTGAGGGACCTTAATAGTCTCACTTTTCTATGGGGAAAGACAGAAGATGGAATGGTTTAAAAACCTGCCCACACACAAAATATCAGAACCTAAAGGTTGCTCTTAAGACCCCCGTGGCTTTCACACCTTGCTTCCATCCCAGCGTGTTTCTCAAAGGAGATCCCAAGAGAAGGGAGAGGTAAGGTTGTAGATTCCCTTCCTCTGAGCATGGCTGAGATACATTATGTATGCACTGACATGTAGAAAGATAAATGTTTCAATACACTTCTCTAATGGCCTAGAGAATACCCACTACTGAATATTTAATACTGAGTTCACCTCTTTCCATCAGAAAAGAGAGACAACAACAGACAAGTTCTTGTGTCATCAGCTACAGCTCTTGTATTTGAAATGTCTCCTAGGCCAGCAGGTCATGGGTTTAAGTCCTGCATTGGGACTTAGAATAACCTTCAGTGCTGTACTGGGAGATATGCTATGAAATACTTGGATATGTTACATTCCAGCCTGTCTGCAGTAGGACATGGTCCAAATAGCTGAAGATTCCTTAGCAGTGTTAATAGCTCACAGAAAGAGATTGACCTGGCCTCTCCCAGTAAAATAGTTTTTCACCTCCAGAGGTGCATGAATTGTAGCTGTGCACCCAGGGTGCCCTATTTGCCATCACAGTCACTGCATTATAGTATCCAGGCTCTTGCTTTGTGAAGCCCTTGGGACACTCAGCAGTCCAAAAGGCACCATGAAACACATTCCAAATCTAGTCCATTTTCTCAAGGTCTAAGGCAGGATGACAGCTGCCCATGACAGAGTGCACAAACAGAATGGTGCAGGCACCAACAGTGAAAACACAGTGAGGTGTGGCCTGTGTAGGATGAATTCAGAGCATTTTCAGTGCCTTTAGAGAAACCCATGATAGATGACCAGGTTGGCAAGCATTTTTGGTACAAAGCTCTTCAGAAGCAGGCCCATGCTGAATGCACGGGTTGTCATAAGAACTGTCAATGTCAGCAGCTGTAGGGCATCCTCTGATGAGTGAACACTTGTGATCACACATCATCAGTGTGGGTGCCATAGGAAGAGGCAAAGGAAAGATGTTGAAAGGGACAGCATGATAGCAATGGCACAAGCTGTCTTAGGGGGCAGTCTGTGATAGATGAACAGGTGTCAGTTCCCTTGGGAGTTGTTTCATGACAACTGAACAAGCTGATCCTTAGGGGTAACTCATAATGGATGGACAGGCGTCGTTGGGGTGTCTTGCCATGAGGCAGCCCTTGACAGATTTACAAGCACTGTCGATGGATGTTCCAGCGTTGGTGGTACGTGTTACCACTAGGCAGCCAGTGACTAATATACAGGCACTCTTAATATGTCCCCAAGGGATATCTCATGATGGATATACCAGTGCTGTTGGTGCGTGTTGCCACTGGCAGACAGTGACTGATGTACAGGTACTATTAGTGTGTTTCTAAGGAGTAGCCCATGATGGATTTTGCCATGGGGCAGCCTGGGATGAAGATGCTGATTGTGTGAGCACTTGCAGGGTGGGGACTTTAAGACTCAAGCTCTCCCAGTTCATAATTTCCTGAAGCACTAAGTTAATTATGTCAGTTTAGCCTTGGCATTATTTTACAGCTGCACCAGGAGAGGCTGAGAGAACTGGGCTTATGCAGAAGAGCAGAATAAAGGGGGATTGGATAGCAGCTTTCAACTACCTGAAGCGGGGTTCCAGGGAGAATGGAGCTAGGGTGTTCTCAATGGTGGCAGAGAACAGGACTAAAAGCCAGCTGATTTACAAATTGGAGACATCTGAGTCAAAGTCTTCTCTCATTTGTCCTGGTGTCTGGTTCAGTGGGTTGAGCTAATGTAACTGAAAGGAGAACGTGGCTCATTTGCTTCTTTCAGCAGCGGCAAGCCCATTCCCTCAGAGGCTTTGTTCCGTGTACCGAGGGAGCAAAGCCCATCATTGCACGTTAAGGGGAATGACTGGAAATAACCTCACAGCCAAAGGCAGACTTTGGGGAAAGCCAGCTGCTGGCAATTCCTACCAGTTCATAATGTCAGACCGACATCTCCCCTCTGCTGAGGACAAATGGTTAGCGTGCCCTCTCTAGCCCCTGATGGGGCACTGCTCGGAGAGCTACAATGCACGCACTGATTCTGGTTCACAACGGGCTGGTGCCCTGGGAGGAGCACAGATCTCCTGCGCTCCAGGTGCAGGTGGTCTGCAAACCCGCCGCCCTAGCCCCACGGCGATCCTGGAGCTGCTCCCTGCAGCTCTTCTTTTGCTGGAAGCCATTGTCAGGGGAGAGGGCGCGAAGGCAAACTCGCTGGTAACTGCAGCCGCGGGGAAGAGGGTCCGTTTCTTTTCTTTTCACACACCGGTGGCAGAGCCCTAGAGAACTGCCTCCTGGGGCTAGGGAGAGAGCAAAGCGGCTGCCTGCGCTGCCCCGTCCAACCCACCCTCCAGCAGGAGCCGCTTTGGCACCTGCACTGGTCCCTCCTGCCTGTCCCTTTCCTGGGGCCTGGCTACTGAGACGCCACATACAAAGGCCACCTGGAGATAGCCGGGTCCAGCTTGATCCAACAACCCAAGGACCCGAGCTGCTCCAAAACAGACAAGCCCGGGAAAGGAGGAGATGCTGTTCCGGTTTCAGCCAGCCAAGGAGCTGCCCCGCCCCCTGGCTCTGCGCTCTCCACGCAGACCCTGAGAGCCGCAGGTGGTGGAGCCGGACGGAGAGGGCTGCCCCCTGTGCCGGGCGGGGAAACAGCGTGCCTGGCTCTCCCTTACCGTGGCATCCTCGCCGGCGTAGTGGCTGATCACGCGGATCCCGCCCGGGTGCCTGGCTGCCCACTCGGTGATGTTGTACACCTTCCCCTCGATCACCAGCCACTTGTCCGTCCGCAGATTGTGCTTCTGGATCTCCTCCCAGCTGTAGAGCTGGCTCGGCGCCTCGCGCTCGCCTTTCTCCCCGCCTTTCCCCATGGGCAGCCTCGCGCCTTTGTCCTCTGGCCGAATGGCTCGCGCTGCCCCCTTTGCTCCCCGCGCCTCCTTGAGTGTGGCTGGATAGAAAGAGCTTCCCCCCACCCCTGGTTAAATTCAGCTGATCCCCTGTTCCCTGCCCTTCCCGCCTCTCATGTTCTTTCTTCTCTTTGTCTTCCCTTCCCTCTCCCCTCTGCCTCCACAGTGTCAGTCCCTCTGCAGTCACCCAGTCCCGCTGGCTACTCTGAAGTGCCCCTAGGCTGCTCTTCCCGGCACTAAGAGAGACTTTCCCCTCTCCTAATAACCCAGTTCTGTGGGAACCTCAGCCGCTGCCCCCCTCCCGCAGTTACCTCCTCCATTCATCACTAATGTGTTTGCCACAGTGATCAGCAGAGCTCCTGCACCAATCCCGGCTCTCCTCCGGCAGAGCTGGGGCCTGCCATTGGCTGGGGCTGATCTTGCGAAGGGGAAAGCTGGCTTAGATCCTTCCAACGCGAGGAAGCCTCTTGATATTGTATCCCTCTGGGATTGAGGCCAGCAGCAAGAATGGACTGCTTAACCAAGGGATGGGTGGAAGAAGTAATTTTCTACGACTCCAATTTTTTTTTGTCTTTGCATTTTGGCTTGAATTTTAAAAAGCTGGGTCCAGTCTGTCATCTCGCTGCCAACTAGTGTCGGTTTTAGGAAGGAGACATTTGGACTAGGACTGAAATTTGCATGATTTGGTCACTTTGATCATGCTGAATTATGGCCAAGATTGCTGTCATGCATTGCTGTTTCACCATTTGCCAAGGCTCTTCATCTCTTTGCATGATAGATCTCTACCTTGGCAATGCTTTTGTAAACATTTCCAATAATGGCTAGGAGTATTCCCCTCTCCTCCTTTAGCCTCAGGGCCAGGGCTGGTCCAACCATATAGGTGAACTAGGTGGTCGCCTAAGGCGCCAGGCTTTAAAGAAACAAACAGAGTCTTGTGGCACTTTTAAAGACTAACAGATTTATTTATCGCATGAGCTTTCGTGGGAGAAAATCCCACTTTGTCAGATGCTTTGAAGATGGGAAACTTACAGAATGGGAGGAAATTAAATTCAGGGAGGTGGGATTTTTTTCTCCACAAAAGCTCATGCGATAAATAAATCTGTTAGTCTTTAAAAGTGCCACAGGACTCTCTTTCTCTGCAATAGACTAACACGGTTACCCCTTTGGATCTAGGCTTTAAAAGGGCACCAAGTTAGATGAAAGAGAATTTTTTTACGTATGTTATCTCTTATAACATGGGGGAAAGGGCACCAAAAGCATAGTTCACCTAGGGTGCCAAAAATCCTTGGGCCAGCCCTACTCAGGATACTTCTTAATAAAAGAATCCACATTCTTAGTTGCTAGGGGTTTGCAGCTCATAGGAAAAATAATGGCACAGGGGCTACCCTACCTACCCCCTGTTACCTAAAGACATTTATGAATCTTTCCAGGGCAATCCAATCCTAACCACTGCATTTCCTTCTTTTCCTGATCTGTCCTGTATGGTTCTGCCATTATAATTCACTCCTCACCTGCAACAGTCCTATCATTTCACTCTTATTCCCTCTCTGTGACCCATCTGTGCTTAGGGCAGCCATTTGAAAATGCCAGGCTCAGGGCAGGCTATTAGATATGTGGGTAGATGGGTTATAATCTGATAAATAAGAAGTAGCAAACTCTCAGTTCCATGCTAAAGCTTTATTTGAGCAGGGCAAAACCAGACAAATGGGTTTTCCTAACACTAAAACAACTCACCTATCTATCACTATGGCAACCCCAATGACTTAAGGAAACCCAGGACACCACATATACCTCCTCCTCTAATGAAAACGTCCCCCCCCCCCAAAAAAAAAAAAACATTAAACTGGAAAATGAGGGTAGGATGCCACATTGCCAGTGAACCCCCGGGGAATTATACTGCCCCATGTTGAGGAGGTCATCGCTAGCTAAAGATCCAGGTGGACTGTGATGAACTTCTTGTGTGCCCACACCGGAAAGTGGTAGTGGTGGCAGTGTAACCACAGGTACCAGAGAAGTAGCAGGAACTGGAGAGGATGTTGTGTCCAGTTGGACCAGGGAGGAGGCCAAAGGCATTGAAGAGGTGGCTGGAGTAGGAGAGGCATAAACAGCTGCTTCGGGATTTGATGGTATATCACTTGTAAGGGTGAAGTCAGTTAAGTCAGTTAGAGATGTATCCTCAGGCCGGTTATGATCAGGGAGCAACTGATCAACATACTGCCACCAAGCAAGGCCATCCACCATCTGAACAGAATAGGAAACAGCTCCTGTCTGGGCGATGACTGTTGCTGGAACCCATTTGGCTCCCGAAGCATAGTTTCGGGCTGCCCGAGACTGAAGGTGTTGTTCTTCATTCTCGGTGCACATCTGATGACCTGATCCTGCTGTTGGCGTTGAACCACTTGTCATGTTTCTTGTGGTTTCAGCAAATCAAAGCAAGAGTGCAACTGTTGTG
Source organism: Pelusios castaneus (assembly GCA_007922175.1). Lineage (NCBI taxonomy): Eukaryota > Metazoa > Chordata > Testudines > Pelomedusidae > Pelusios > Pelusios castaneus. The sequence continues at coordinate 2,347,313 of ML685927.1, read as the reverse complement.
CCATCATAAGAAAAGCTGGAGACACTTTAGTCATAGCTTGCAGAGTGTTTCTGTAGAATAACAAGAAGTTGTTGAGGCACTTCTGAAGTGGTGAACGTCCCCTTGCAGATTTTAGAGCGTGTTTCAGAGTCTGCACAAACCTTTCAGCAAGTCCATTTGTGGAAGAATGATACGGTGCTGATCTGATGTGATGTATTCCATTAGCCTCCATAAAACCATCAAAATCCTGGGAAATGAACTGCGGTCCATTGTCTCTCACTAGCTGTCTGGGAGACCATAATGACTAAAGAAGCCATAGGTTCTGGATAGCATTTTCCATAGTAGTGGACTGCATTACAGAGACTTCCAACCATTTAGAATGGGCATCAACAACAATTAAAAATATACATCCTTCGAATGGACCAGTAAAATCAACATGAATATGTTGTCATGGTCTTTCGGGTCAGTCCCATTGGCGAAAATTTGCCAACTGAGGTGCGTTCCTAATACTCTGACATGAAATACAAGCTCTAGCTGTCTCTTTGATGGCCCTGTTCAAGCCTGGCCACCAGAAATAGCTTTGTGCAATTTCTTTCATGCGCACTATGCCACAGTGACTTGAATGAAGATGTTCTAACAAATGTGGTCTTAATGAAAGTGGGATAATGACACGCATACCCCACAACAAACACCCAGACTGGATTGATAACTCCATCCTCCTAGACATGTAGGGAAGGAGGTCAGATGAGATCTGGGCATCAGGTAAGAATGTTCCATGAATCATGAGAGCCATAACTTGGGCCATGTGTTGCTCTCTTCACTTGAGTAGCAGTGACAGGTGTGTTTTCCACCTGTCAAAGTAAAAGATTCCTTCCTGATGCAGATCTTGACAGTTTAGTGTTAAGGGTAGCTTTGAAAGACTATCTGTGTTGCAATGCAAAGAAGATTGCCTATACTTGATCTCATAAATTTATCCAGAAAGTATCAATGCTTGTTGTTGCATACGACTATCAGCCAAAGGTATAATGCCTGTGTGGCCCCAAAATTGACATCAGGAGTCAATGGTCAGTGAGAAGTGTAAACTTCTTTACACAATGGGTACATTTTCTTATGCTGAAAACAATGCCTAGCACTTCACGTTTGGTTTGAGCATAGTTAATTTCTGCCTTGGTCAAGGTGTGTGAAGCAAAAACGATAGGCCTTTCTTCACTTGAAAGCATAATGAGGGGCTTGGCTGCAGCAGCCCATCAGAGGGGAGGGCTGATGAGCCACTGAGGGCCAGGTTGACAGTATATAAGAGGGAGCAGCAGGGAAGCTGAGTCTGGCCTGGGCAGCCCAGGGAGAAGGTTCTCCTGCTGGCTGGCTGGCAGGCTGGTTGATGGAGCCAGCACCCTGGAGAGCTCCCAGTGCAACCACTGCGAGCTGAGGAAGCCAGAACAGCAAAGGTTCCGGGGCAGCGGTCCAGAGGTGAGGAGACCTGGAGGGACAGCGGTTGGGGCTCTGGAGCAGCTGGCCAGATGTGCTGTAGCAGGGCAGCTGTCCAGGCAAGGGAGGCCTAGAAGGACAGTGGCTGGACTCCACACTGTGAGACCAGGGGCTGGAGCAGCGGTCTGAGAGCTGGGACCCGAGAGCAGATGGTGGTTGGATCCGGAGAGGTGAGAGGCGTGTGACTGGGGGGCTGCGGGGAAGTGGCCTAGGGAGTCGACGCCTGTGAAGTGGAGAAAATGGAGGGAGGCGGAAGGCCTCAGAGGAGGCATTTAGGGTCCCTGGGCCGAGGCCTGGTGTAGATTGCGGGCCCAGGTCCCTCCCCGCTCCTCCAGCGTGCCAGGAACAGCGTGGGTGGCAGGAGGGGTACAAGCTTGCTGGCCCTAGACTGTTTTCAACTGTGGCTGGTATAAAGCGAGCTGGACTACGACCAGGGGGAGTGGTCAGTGGACTAGGCCTGGCCCATTGCCACAAAGTGGACCAGGGGACCTAGCTGTACCCCAGAAGGGGTGGACTGAGGGACTCAGACGGAGGGCTGAGGTCCAAGCAGAGGACTCAGGGTTTGAGTCTGTCATGTGGGAGAAGAGCATGGACTACCAGCAGGGCTCCACTTGAGCAATTCCCCGTAACATTGCTAGGAGGCACCTTGTTGGCGAGCCGCGTGTTGAGAGACCACTACACTTAGGTTAACCGAAGCACAGTGTGGACGCTTAAGTCCACTTTATTAGGTCGACCTAAGGGCAATTAGGTCGACTTACTAAGTCCCCGTTCAGGGAAACCACTTTAAGTCAATCTAATAAGGTCGACTTTAGGTCAACTTAACAAAGTCGACCTAACTTTTTGTAGTGTTGACATAGAGGCCAGCATGGGTGGGTTGTTTTAGTGTTAGGAAAACCCATTTGTCTGGTTTTGCCCTGCTGCTCGAATAAAGCTTCAGCATGGAGCTGAGAGTTTGCTGCCTCTTATTTATCAGATTATAACCCATCTACCCACATATCTAATAACACACTGGAGGAGCGGGGAGGGACCTGGGCCCACACTCTACACCAGGCCCCGGCCCAGGGACCCTAAATGCCTCCTCTGAGGCCTTCCGCCTCCCTCCATTTTCTCCACTTCACAGGCGTCGACTCCCTAGGCCACTTAATGACTTAAGGAAACTCAGGACACCAGACAGGCTGCAAAAGGAGAGCAGATTCTCCCAAACTGGAGGCTAACAGTGCAGTAAACTCACTGATCAGTCACAAACAGTGCTTCTGGTCTCTCATATTGGTTGTCAAGAAGAACATCACCTCCTCACATACACACACACACACCAAGTCTGCTTTGGACCGTGCCACAGAGTCAGGCACTGGTGCTAGAGATGCCAGTGATGGAGCACTCAGCTTCGGCAGCAGGCATTGCCATGCCATGGAAGCAATCATATCTATGCAGGTTTGCACCTACTATCTTCTCTGGTGCCAAGGGTGCCACTGCTCTGGAAAGTGCATCTGCTCTGAACATAAATTTATCTGGCCTATAGGTCACCAGCAACTGTGCAACTTTATCAATGTTCTTTGAATCCTTAAGGTACAGTCATTAGCTGTTTGCTGAATAATGCAGCCAGGAGCTTGTGGTTCATTTCAATTTCCACTGTCTGTCCATAAATATACTGACTGAATCTCTCACTGGCAAAGATTCCTAATAACGTCTTCTCAATCGGTGCATGTCTAGTTTCTGCATCAGTCACTGATTTGGATGCATATGCCAGAAGTTGCCAGCAATCCTTCTGCTTCTGTAAAATTACTGCACCCAATCCATACTATGATGCATCTGCTGAAATCTTAATATGCCTTCCTGGTGCATAGAACTTCAATACTCATTGTTGTATCAGATGTGCTTTTAAACCTTCCCATGATTCCTCCTGTTCCACATGCCAATACCATTCATTTTTGCTCTTTAGGAGTTGGTCAATGCCACTGCTTTGGCAGAAAGATTGGGTATGAATTTTCCAAGATAATTAACCATTCCCAGGAAGAGCAGGACATCTTTCTTTGACTGAGGATGTGCATTATTTCAATTGCTGAAATCTTCCTCTTATCAAGTTTTACACCTTCATGGGAAATAATGTCCTCTACAAAAGTCAGTTCTCTAACTCCTAAGACACATTTGTCTCTATTTAGTTTGAGGTTTGCCACTCTAGTTGCATCCAGGACTTGCTTTATTTGACAATCATGCTCCTCTTTTGTTGAGTCCCAGATGATGACCACACATATTCTCCTCTGTGACCTGTCTGTGCCTAGGGTAGTCACCTTCCAATGCCAAGGTCAGGGCAGGCTGCAAAAAAAGAGCAGATTCTCCCAAACTGGGTGGCTACCACTGCAGCAAGTTCATCAACCAGTCACAAGTATGCTTCCGATTCCCCCACACTGGTTATCAAGAAGGTAAAAACAAAAAGTAACACAGCTCCCTTATTGAATTTCAGCCTCAGGCTAAGTCCAGCCACTAAGTCCAGTAAAGGGACAAGTAATTAATCTCTATTCCCTTTTCCAGAAATGTTCTCCTGATTCCCAGAGGGCCAGCCACAGTACCAGATCAAAATGAGTTTGGGTCTTACTCAGAATAACACGCTGAGAGCCAGTCCTTCAGTAACTAAAACTAAAGGTTTATGATAAAGCTTATTACAAGCTTTAGTATTTATTTATTATTATTACTATTATTACAAGCTTAGTGGTTGGGGGAACAGTTAGGACAAAATTCCATTGGCAAAACAGCTCCCTGCCACTTTTCCTGGTGTTGTGTGGGCACATAGAGCCATCTCCTTTTGAATGCTGTCCTGGTAGGAGTAGTGGCGTGGTGGGATCTGTGTGGCTGTAGTGGCTTCTAGCCTTGCTGCTACTGCACTGCTATTTGGGAACAGTAACCCATGAAAATTCAGTGGTCTAGGCAGCTGCCTATATGATCTACCCCTAATATCAGCCATGATGCCATCCAAGAATGAGTATGGTTGCAGTATTCTAATCTGCTATGCTTTTAGGCTATGTCCACACTGGCAAGTTAGTTCGAATTAAGCTTTCTTAATTCGAACTAACTAAAGCCATGGCTACACTAGGCTTTAATTAGTTTGAATTAAGGGCTTCCTTAATTCGAACTAATAACTTCAAATAGGGTATTAGAAGTAAGGGTTAATTCGAACTAACTAGTTCAAATTAACCAATGTGGCCTTGTTAGTGCGAACTAATTTCTTAGTTCGAACTAACTGGCCCATTGAAATCAATGGAGATCACTAATTCGAACTAAGCAAGTGCCATTCATGGCACCTGCTTAGTTCGCACTAATTTTTTCTAGTTCGAATTAAGCTAATTCGAACTAACTAAAATTAGTTCGAATTAGTTAGTTCGAACTAACTTATTTGAACTAATTTTAGTAAGTGTAGACATATAGTGTGTAGCAATCCACTCAGACTAAGGCTATGCCTACACTACTTCTGTCAGTATAACATGTCTCAGACAAGCATGTGGAAAAACAGACCCTTGAGCAACATAAGTTACACCAACAGAAGCACCAGTGTGGACGACACAACGACAGCAGGAGAGCTCCTTCTGCCGCTCAGTTGTGGAGGTAGCTTTATTATGCTGACAGGGGAGCTCCCCCATTGGCATAGAGTGGCTATCTGAGTGATCTCACAGCAGCACAGCTGCACTGCTCTAAGGTCTCTAGAAGCTGGGGGAGTTGGGCCTATAGAATATCCCAAGTTATCATAATTCATAACAATAAAAATGTTGGAAAAGATATTAAACTTTGCACTTTAGAGTTAAAACAATCTCTGACTATTTGAGACTGAGGTGAGTTCTACATCTGCTTACATCCTACATCTGCTTACAGTTGTGTTCTTAACACTATTCTCAGCAGCATCTGGCTCTGGCCAGTGTTGGAGCCAGGATATGCTCTTAGGGGAATTCTACACAAAAATGTTTAAAATTCTGTAACAAAAATTTAACTATTTTGTTTACAATATTTTAAAATTCTGCAAAATTCTGAATATTTATTTGTCTAAATAACAGAATATAATCATGCCAATTTCAATTATTTTGGTAATTTATTTCAAAATACCTGTCAGCAAGTAAGTCTGTAACAACACAGACAACAAAAAAGATTCAGGAAATGTTTTTCAACAAATAGATTTCCTTACTAGACATATTAATACAGAACTTTGAGTAATAATTCATTGAAACTACAATATGGAAATATAGTTCTTGCACCCCTCAGTAACAGTACAAAGGCTTGGGGGCAGGGGCAGGAGTAAAAGAGGAGCGGAGAGAGAGGGAAGTGTGATGTGCTGCATCTCCCAACGCCCCTGTAGTGTGATCTGTGTATCTTTCCTGTTTGCCCTTGCAATGTAATTGTGTGGTTTAATGCAAAGTATATCATGTGATGTGGGGTTTTGGGGTTTTTTTTTTTGAATGAGCATGGCATGCTGTACACTATTGTTATGGTAGCATGTTTCCTGCAACATCATACATGTGTACACTATGAAACATGTTCCCAAATGTATTTCACATGGCTCAAGTGGGAGAGGCAGTCAGAGCTGCAACCAACACACCCCGTGGAGGTATACATAATAGAATAATGGACCCGCTAAGCATCTGTAGCACCTTATCTTAAGAGGGCAGATCACCTGTGGCCCTCCCTCCCCCTTTTCTGTCCAAGGTTGATCACCTGACCTTAGGAGAGAGGGGTCAAAGAAGACTGCTTAAAAAGGGAAAGACACGCTTTGAATTGGTTGAGGCTTTTTGCTTTGGACTCCACCTTGTAAGCAGCCCTAAAAATGGGGCCTTGTCCATAGCAGAGAGGTCAGAGACTGGCTAAAACCATCACGGTCAAACTTTAGTGGTAAGCTGAAGATGACTGAAACTAACCTTAGTTTAGAATGCAAGTTATCTTTTATTTGACTGCGATAAATTCCTTGACTGATTAACTATTTGATTTTGCATTGATTTGATATATACTCACTTAAAATTGAGTTTTAATCAATAAACTAATGTTTTAGCTAAAGCACTGTGGATTTTGGAAAGAGAATGTGAATGCCTGACTTAGAGCAAAGGCTAAGTGCATATCAATTTATTTGTTAAACTGCTGGACTGGAGAAAATGAGCTTGCAGTGAGCGGGAAGGATCCTCACCACTGCAAGATGGAAGGTCCTGGTGCTGCATCTGGGGTTGGGGCTGCACGTTGGGGGACCACCCCATGAGTGACTAGTGAGCACACTTCCACTGCTTAGGAGAGAGATTTACATGCAGGAGGCTGGCGTGAGCTGACCCAGGAGTAGGAGTTCACCCAGCAAGGTGGGGTAAGTTGTGGCCCAGGAGTGGGAAATCAGGGGACAAATCTGCACACCAGTCCAGATTTCAGGAGGGGAGCATCACAGGAAGAAATTGCTGGGCAGGAGCCTGATAGTGAATCTAGGGAGTTGTTGGGCATTGGGACAAGTATGGAACACTTTTTTGTGGGGGTTAGGGCTGGATTGTTGGGGATCCTCCCCCATGAAGATCCTGACTGACCCCTAGCCTCTCCCATTCAGTCAGGCATATCTCTCCCTGTTCCCATGTGTCCCTTCACTCCCTGTCCCATCCATGTACCCTGCACCCCCACTCAGCCAAAGCTCCTCCCCATCCCCATATTTTTCACCCCCTTTTCCCTGTCCCCAGGTGACCCTGCACCCCCTTTTAGTCACCCCATTCTCCCAACCCCATATTTCTCTGAACTCTCCCTGTCCCTATCTATCTTTTCACTTCCACTCCCTTTCAGCCCCAGGTTTAATGTCACCCCACTAACTCCTATGTTCCCATCCCAGTCCATTTCCCCTCACTAGTTCTTTTGAACTGCAGTCTGTGACACACACCCCCAGCAGCCATGTATGCCCTGTGCTATCCATCCCCCCCAGATCCCATGCCACTTCATTCGGTACCATGGTCAGGGTGCTGTGAGGAAACAACCACTCCTCCTCCTTCTCTATGGGTGGCTGGCCTATTTTCTGGTGCCACAGTAGCCCCTGGTCTGCAAAAGGTGCAACTGCGGCACCCCCCTGGCAGAATCTATTTTCTGCAGGAAAACAAATCTTTAGGGGATATGAATATTGTACTTGTGGAGTGGTGCAGAATTCCTCAAGGAGTAAGGATATTTGACAAGCTGTACCTTGATTCTGATCCAGCATAGCAATCCCTGTGTTCCTGTAGCTTACAGACCTGAATCCATGATCTCTCTTCCTACTTTCCTGTTTTGCAGTGTTTCTGTATTTTATGTTCCCCTTTCTCTGATGATGTTTCAGAGGACATATAAGGAACTTGTCAGATATCTCATTTGAGTGGTTTTCTGAGGCTATTTAGATTTGAATCACCCCCTCTGCTTCTCTGAATGTTGAAAACCCAGGTCCATTGCCTTTCATTGTGTGAGAGTGAGGAAGCAGTGCTGTGCACCCCTTCCAGCAATGCCACAGAAGCTCTGTCCTAAGCCATGCAGGTCAAGTTCTCTCTCTCTCTCTCTCGATGGACAGGCTAAGAGTGAGGGAATGACCACTCCCACAACTTTGTCACCCTCTAGCGACTGATCTGCATAAATTATTTGAGTGTTGATTCTTCTAGCTAGTGGACTCAGTCCTGTGGGGCGGCTCACCTTTCTACTGTCAGAAAACCACAATTCAAACCTGCTGACAGTCCAGCGGGGCTTGTTACACCTTTAATCTCTGGGTCTCAGGTCTCTTCCAGATGAGTAGAACCTCTCTTGAAATAAACAAGCTGATGAGAAAGCAGTAATAATAGCTTCAGCAACTGTACATAACTATTCATTTGCTGGATGGCTTGCAGTGGTGGCTACTTAATTTAATCAGAAATAATTGAAAGGTGCCTAGGTGTTTGGCAGTTACTGCCAGAGAAACTGCATCATCGTCATTATACAAATCAGCCCTCTTGCACTACCAGGAAGGATTTGCATCCCTCTCCTCCATTAAGGCTTTGAAATAAGTTGGTTTGATTCAACCAGCAGAAAGCAGTCAGGGAAGAGGTGGAAATCAACTGCCTATTTATTCTGACAACCAGTTCAGCTGCCAGCTGGGTGAAAGGCTTGTCTGATTGTTGCTGCAGCTTGTGAGCTGGGCACCGAGTAGCTTTAATTACACAGAAGATCCTGTGTAATGGAGGGCATAAGAAAGACACAGAGGTGGGGAAGGGGGAGAACATGAGCTGGGAGGAGAAAGAGAGAAAAAGGAAGGAAGAATGAAGTTATTTTTTTAAATCCCAACTATAGAATTTTATATTCCTGCTCTAGCATTTGCTAGGATAGTTTTGAAAATTCAGAATGGGTTTCACTCTCTATTAAAGTCTGTAGGATAATTTCTGCAGAATCTTATTCAACATCAGTAAAACCCCTAGATCTTGTCATTCCTATGAAATTTAATAATAACTTTTCCAGATGGATGAAATGAGAATGAGGGAGATTCAGAGATGATTCTGTGGCATTCAAACTGGTGGAACTTACACCTTCTAGGCCTCCTCACTCATCTCAGATTCAACTCACACATATCCATCAGCAAGGAGGTGTCACTATGCAACCTTGCACACCACCTAGGAATACAACTCAATGAGTCTAAATTGGTGTATCACACAGGCCAAGAGTCAGAAAAGTGTGGCAAAAGCACAACTAACAGGTGGAAGTTAACAGATGGAAATTAAACTAGGGGGTAGCAAAGATGTGCAATAAATATTGTCCTAAAATCCTGGAGTACAATGTACCTATTCTCCCTGCAACAGTGGGCATATTAAGTGTGCGGTGCTCAAGCAAAATAGAGAGGGGTCAGCAGGTGTGTGGCATGAGCTATAACTGGATCAACTGAGCTTTCCTGCAGTGCTGTGAAATAAACAGCACAGCTCCAAGAAAAAATGGCCTTGGGGATCAACTATACACTTAACCTATGAGTGTATCCATGGTTACTAGCTTTGTTAAATCACATTCCTCACAGTCCATTACATCAAAGTGAAATCCCATCCGGTATGCGAGTAGCTGGTATGAGGACGTGACATATCCCCTCCCTCCAGCTGCTCAAACAGGTGGCAGCGTGTTCTGGGTGATGCCCCATTAGCCAAGGACGGGGCAGAATGTTGGGGCCAGAAGGTTCCGTGGCAGTTGGGAGTGGCAGTTGGGGTGGGACATGGAGACAGTGCTGGGGGGGCAGCAGGATGGAGCCACTCCATGTTACCATGAGATCTCTCGGCTTCCTTTCCACCTGGAACATGCTTGGCAATTTACTAAGGCATGCTAAGCCACTCCCCATGTAGCTTTTGTTTCAATAAAAAGTCCACAGGAAACTCAACTTGCTAAAACTTGTCTATATTAACTCCTTCGCTGGTCCATCTAAAGTTTGAATGTGTTTGTTTAGAACTAGAACCAAACCGTTTCCGGGACTGCCTCATTGCTCCCTTGCACCCTCCCATATTTGTCTATATCCATCTGTTGTCTCTTGTCTTATAATTATATCATAAGCTCTTTGGGTCAGGAACTGTCTTTTTGTTCTGTTTTTGTGCAGCACTTAGCACAGTGGGGTCCTGGTCCATGACTAGGGCTCTGAGGCAGCGCAGTAATACAAATAATGTTAGGCAAATTCCAAAGGGGTAGCCGTGTTAGTCTATTGTAGAAAGACAACAGAGTCCTGTGGCACTTTTAAAGACTAACAGATTTATTTATCGCATGAGCTTTCGTGGGAGAAAATCCCACTTCGTCAGACGCTTTGAAGATAGGAAAGTTACAGAGTGGGAGGAAATTAAATGCAGGGGAGTGTATGACATAGCATCAGCTCAGGCTGTAACAGCAAATCAAAATAGGTGTTAGGATTCAAAACACTGGGGAACAGCACATAGAGGAGGGGGAGGTCAAATCATTAATAGTTAGAGGGAAGCCGACTCAAAACTCAAGATCCAGTTCAATGACATTTTCTAAACTTTAGGGTGCTGCAGTGTTTGAAATCAGCCCTTTCTGAACCCTGACTGGCCACCTTACTTACTTCTGTACATCATCTCCTTTGAGACCTCTTATGATTTTATTGTATGTTATCATTACAGTGCATATTCATTTCTGTTCTTGTGCACACTGGGGCTCTGAGCTCCCGAATGAAGTGTGTCCAGAGAGCATATGAAATTTGAAAACTGGGATTTGAGGAGCCCAGAAAAAAGGCTACCAGTGCCAGGGTAAAATTGGACTGGAGCATCATTTAGCCTGAGCCGCTAGATAAGATAGCTGAATGCGTTCTAATGCCATCTGTAATCTGCTTAGCTGATCAACCCCCCCCCCCCCAAAGTGACTTGATTATGATAAATAAATAGTATGGTACAAGTGCCTTTGCATGGAAAAAATACAATGTACTAAAAAGGTCTCTAGTCTGTTAGAGAAATGCAAAACAAGAACCAATGGCTAGAAGTTAAAGCCAGATAAATTCAAATTAGAAATTGGGCATAGATTTTTTTCAACCCTGAAGATGATTAACCACTGAAACACAGTGAAGAGAAGTGATGAATTCTCCATCTCTTAATATCTTCAAATCAAGACTGGAGGCCTTTCTGGAAGATATACTTTAGCCAAACACAAGGCAGTGGATTCAATGCAGGAGTAACTGGATGAAATTCTATGGCTTGTGTTATACAGGACATTAGACTAGATGATTTACTGGTGCATTTTGGCTTTAAAAAATCTATGAAAGGGAAGAAATTATTAAGATAGCTTTATACCTGTATTACCTTAACTGAAACTATAGATTAAAAAAATGACTATGTTGGGAAACATTATGGTTCTTCATATTTATATTTTTAAGTTATTTCATATAAAATAAGCTCAGTTTGCAAATCCAAACTTGACTTTTCTAACTGCTGGAAACTCAGTCAAAGATCTGAAAAGTCAAGTGTTCCCTTTCTGCTTTTGGCATATTCGTGAGAACAAAGATTCTGTAGTAAGATTTTAGCTCACAACTGTTTGATGATTCATCAGACATAAAAGAATGCAATTACTACCTTCATCGTTTTCATGGCTATATTATTTCTGATGGTCCAAGAGTAGTAAAACTCTTACAAAATAAGTAAATGGGACGTGGCATAAAGGGGGCAGACATGAGTAAGAAGGTGTTGTAATTACATAGTTACTTATATGACTGCAACCATTTTAAAGTGTGTTTCTATCCTGTCAAAATAGCAAAAGGAAGCTCCATGATTATATTCTCTCAATGACTCAAGAAAAAAATAGCTTGGTTTAAAGTAACAAGTTAGGATTTTTTTTTACCAACAGTGTGGAACAGCATATAAGAAGGTGAGAATGTGAAAGAGGGGGAAATCACCTTTGGTGATGAGAGCCAGCAAAAATCTCTATTCAGACCTAATATAATGGTGTCAAATTTGCATATAAATTCCAACTCTGTAGTTTTATGTTAGATCTTGTTTTAAAGTGTTTCTGCTGAAGCACTTTACCTTCCATGTGTTTCACAGAATGGTCAGGAAAAGCTCATGCGATAAATGTGTTAGTCTTAAAAAGTGCCACAGAACTCCTTGTTTGTTTTGCTGAACTAAACAAACATGGCTACAGGAACTGTTTGGAACTGTTCAGCAGTTGATTCCAATAGCCAATTACAAGTGTATCATCACAGTTTCAAGGAAAACTGCACCTGTATTTCCTCTTCTGTGGTGCACTCCAGGAGTCTCCAGTCAGGTCTCTGCTCTTTAGCTGTCACCTGTCTTTGAGTAGGGACCTTTGTACTACTCCCTTCTGACAGAGAACTTTAAGGCTGCAGAGCTCCCTGCCTTACACTGTGATATCCCTAGCATGTCACAGTGACAACTTGAACTTTGTATTCCCAGCATTACTTACATACTGACAGATGACTGCTTCTGTGTGCATCTAGTTGTCTTTTTCTTCTCCAAGAAATTCAGACCAGACAGAGAAGGATAAAAAAAGGAGAGGAACTGAAAGAGAGAGAAACACAGAAAAAGTGAGGAATGAGCAAGAGAAGAAAAGGAAAAGAGTGACAGAGACTGGAAAGAAAAAGGCATCCAGATCCAGAGAGAGAGAGAACAAGATGCTGTGTCTGATTTGTGAAGGAATGCTTCTTCCATCCCTGGTGAAACCACATGTTCATAAGCTTGACAATGATGACTTGTCTATAGAAGGTAGGTCACAGGCATTCATGTTGCTGAGATGAAATGTACTTGTACCATCTGTTACAGGGAATTTGAAATGTGAGTGAGAAATAGTCTGTTTTTGGAGGGAAAGGATTGAATGAAGCGGGCTGATATCTCTAAGTCAGTAGGTAAATACACTGGCTTTTACAAAGGATTGGCTCTACAAATGTTAGAGAGCAAGGGATTGGTGGACTGAGACCAAGACAGAGCAAATGGACATGGGAGGGAGAAGAGAAAATAGAGATGAAGAGGTATATTTCCCTTTAACTCAATCAAGGGACATCATTTCAGTGAAAAGCAACAGAAATATCTTATTTAAACAAATCTGTTCTTAACAAAACTTACATGTTATAGGAGAAAGTGCCTCAAGTGTCCTCCATCTCCCCATTCCAAACACATCATTACAGACTCTCTTTACAGGGTCCAGATACTGAGTCTAGTTTGCAGAGTTAGCACACCATGAATAGCAGTTCTGACATGATAGGGCAACTTCTGTGTTACGATCACATCAGACCAATGGTTCATCCAGTCCTGTCTCCGACAGTACCCAGTTTAAGATTCTTCACAAGAAACTTTAATCCTTCCATACTTTGCAATTACACAATAACATTTTAAGGAGCAAAATTCTTACTAGCCACAGGGATTTAATGATTGGGATTTAATAGTTAAACAAAGGCTTTGTATCTAATGTTCACCCCAGCTAGGTGCTCAGACTGGGTATTGTGGTATTGCTTGTATGGTACTGACTGATCACATACATAGCCCTCACCTGGGGTACCAGTTCTGATTGGACATCTAGCACAGCAGTTCTCAACCTTTTTTCCGTTGCGACACACCTGACGGATGATGTTCCCCTGTGTGACACACTACAATCAGTCGGTAGTGGTGGCCCGTGGGCTGGGAGCACTTTGGAAGCTGTGGCACTCTGAAGGATGTGGCATCCAGGACTTGGGTGGGGGCAGATTCAAGCGAGTGCAGGCTGGTGCTCTTGTGGTCTGGCTCAATGGGGCTGTGTTTATTTTTGTGGGGCATGTGGTGCCCACCCCAGCCCAGGATCTCTGGGTTGCAGCCTCTAAGTCCCTTTACTCATCTGGCCCTTACTGCTAACGGTGTTGTGTAGCAGGAGTGGGCTGTTGAGGGCAGCAGAGAGCAGTGGGTGCCAGGAGCCCCAAGCTGGCTCCAAGATGAGCTGCCAATTTTTTTTATGACACACCTCTCAGCTCTTTGCGACACATTTGTGTCCCGACACAATAGTTGAGAACTGCTGATCTAGCACTTACCTGTGCTAAAGTGCTAGGTAACAATCCAGAGACATTATCAGTCTCTAGGCTGAAGAATTTTTATATTTTTTGTTACTTGATTTGAAGACAAAACTAAATCCAAATTACATGTGATGCCACTTAGTAGAAATTACGTGTGATGCCCTTTGTAGAAATCTTGTTGAGTTGTCACCGCTTTCCTCAGCCACGAGACTTTGGACTGCAACTGACTAGCTATACAAGCCCAACAAATAGAAAACAAAGTCCCATTAGTAGTACAAGGGGGGCTACCTCCTGTCAAACTTTAGCTCCACCCACCCGTCACCGGAAGTCCCGCCCCCAGCCAGTCACCTGACATCTGGTCCCACCCCCTGCCCAGCTGTCACCGGAAGTCCCGCCCCATGACATCCGGTCTCACCCCCAAGCTCTGACTTCCAGCTGACAAGGGTCACCTGATCGGAAGTGGGCATTGTGACCCTTTCCCCACCCATCGGGGCGCGTTTCACCCCGAGAGCGGGGTTGGCCGGGAAAGGGCACGTGGTGGAGGTGGGGCAACCCTCCGCCAATCGGGGTCATCCTGGAAGGGCGCAGCAGTTGGCCGGGCAGCAGCGCCGCCCCCCGGAAGTCTCGGGCCTTTTTAAAAGCGGAAGACCCCGAGGGTGGTTTCTCGAGACCGTGTGGTTCGCAGCTCGTGGAGAACATGGACACCTTTGCCACCCCCGTGAGACCTCTGCACTTTGTTTTGGCTCCTAAAGTCTTGGCCCCCGGCGTAGAAAGCGGTACATCAGCAGCAGTTCTGAGGAAGAGGGAGAAATCAAGGACAGCCAAAGCCCTTTGGCTCAGCCTTTGTTCAATACGCCAGAACCTGAAACCCAAGAGATCAGGGAGCAGCCTGACAGACTCTCACCGGCACCAACAGACCAGGAGAAAGGAGAAGAGGAGGCTCAGGTAAAGGAACGAGCATGGGTTGCTAACCGCATAGCTCTAAAAAGCCAAAAAGCTGGTGGTGGATTCAAAGCTCTTTCTTTTTCTTTTTCTGAAAAATCTCTCTTGTCTTTCAGGAACCCCCGGACAATATTGCAGCAGATGAGAAAGATGAAGCTGGCCCGCCTTGTTTTTGTTCAACGCCGGTACTCACCAATGAAGAGGATGAGGCCTATATGGAGTTTAAGAGAAGGCTCAGCCTGGAAACGTTTGAATCACTGCCACGTCGCCAGCATAAAAAACTCATGTGGTGTGTTGTGCGTGCTGCTGTTTCTGCTTCCCTTAATTACTGTCTTAAGGAAAAGATGTTTGAAGATTGTGAAGGCTGTGTCATAGACGCTCCAGGCCAACGGCACCATGACTGTGTGCAGTGGACTTCAGAGGATATAAACTGCAAACTCCAGGATGTGTGCGCTGAACTGTTTTGAAAGCTTGTTAAACATTGTTATTACCACGAGTTACGTTATGGAATGTCTGTACGTAACTAAAAAACATTTAGACCTAGGGGT
This sequence comes from Pelusios castaneus, assembly GCA_007922175.1. Lineage (NCBI taxonomy): Eukaryota > Metazoa > Chordata > Testudines > Pelomedusidae > Pelusios > Pelusios castaneus. Next base: position 2,331,911 of record ML685927.1, on the reverse strand, counting down.
GACCTTGGTACACACTGTGCAATTCGATCCAGACCCTAGCAGTGTTCTAAAGAAGATGACTGAACCGGAGGATGCCCGTTTGGAGCGTTGTATGGACCGGCTGGTCTGCACAAAATGTTACAGAAGTCTACTTAGGAAGCAGACTATGCGTAAGAAATACAAAAGGATTAAGTTAGAGAATGCTGAGGGCTCATACACGAGATATAAACCATCTTGTTAGCTATAAATAAATGCATCTCTGGAAAAGGCCTGCGTGGGCCTTAAATGTGTTTATTTCAAGGTTGCCACAGGTCTTTTAAATAAAAATGTTTTTTGTGAGATCCAGCTATTGCGTCTTTGTGTACTTACAGCAAAAAGCTGAAATGTGTGTAGCAGCATTTTGTGGGAAAAAACAACCCAGAAATATTTATTTAAAATAAAGCCAAAGGCAGCATGGAACAGGGGGTCTCTGACTCACCACCCCACTACAAGGAGACGCCCTTTGTTTTCAGCCAGGGGTAGAGTTATCAGGTAGTTTAGTTAGGTCTGATGGGCCTAGGTCACAGTAAAGGAGGTTGCTGAGTGAATGCTACTGGATAGTTTAAATCAACCTTGGGAGTTTGTAGAACACGATTGGACAGTTTTAAAAATACAACCTCAGGAATCTGTGGGTCAGTAGTTTTTTTTTTTCTCCTCTTTTGTTTTGACCAGGGCTAGAGTTTTCAGGTAATTGGGTTTGATGGGCCTAGGTCACAAGAAGGGTGGAGGCTGGGTGGAACTGCAGAGCTCTGATTAACAATAAATTAACTTTAAGGGTGGGGGGGGAAAAGAACCTTTCCTTAACTTTTAAAAACCCCACAGACTGTTTTAAAACCAAAATTTCAGGAATTTTTTCTAGCAACTCAAAGTCATTATAAGTTTAAAATCATACATTAACAAAAATCAAAGCCCTCCTTGAAATGTTTTAAAGAAGCCTTCCCCCATACTTTTAAAAAACATATGTTGTAAGAAACATTCAAAAGCTATAAGTATGTGTAGAGTGCTTGCTATAGCTGTGACACAGACACATCTATTTTATGTAAGGATTGGAAGAAAGTACTCTCACCATCAGGAGTTCTTAGATGCTATCAGACAGTTTTAAAACCAAATTTCAAGTGTAGCAGCATTTTGTGGGAAAAAACAACCCAGAAATATTTATTTAAAATAAAGCCAAAGGGTTAGAAAGGCAACATGGAACAGGGGGTCCCATGGGAGGCTGATCTGAAGGGGAAAGGTGTCCAATACAGCTGGCTGTATTTTAAAGAAACCCTGTTAAAGGCACAGGAAGATAACATTCCGATGTGCAGAAAGAACAGCAAATGTGGACGGCGACCAGCGTGGCTTAGCAGGGAACTCTGCGGGGAGCTGACACATAAAAGGGAAGCTTACAAGAAGTGGAAGCTTGGACAGATGACAAGGGAGGCATATAAACATATTGCTCGGGACTGCAGGGATAAAATCAGAAAGGACAATTGGAGTTGCAGCTAGCAAGAGATGTGAAGGATAACAGAAAGGGGTTCTATAAGTATATCAGCAACAAGAAAAGGATCAGAGGTGGTGTAGGTCCCTTACTGAATGGGGCAGGCATCCTCGTGGAGGATGATGCGGAAAAGGCTGAAGTACTCAATGCTTTTTTTTACTTCAGTCTTCACAGGGAGGGCCAGCTCCCAGGCTACTACACGGGGTAACACGGAATGGAGAGAAGAGTGGCCCTCAGTGATGGAAAGTCAGGTTAGGGAACACTTAATAATATTGTATGTGCACAAGTCCATGGGGCCGGATGAACTGCATCCGAGGGTGCTGAGGGAGTTGGGGGAAGTGATTGCATAGCCGCTGGCCATGATCTTTGAGAACTCGTGGCGAAAGGGGGTGGTCCTGGAGGATTGCAAAAAGGCAAATATAGTGCCTATCTTTAAGAAAGGGAAAAAGGAGGATCCGGGGAACTACAGACCAGTCAGCCTCACCTCAATCCCTGGGAAAATCATGGAGCAGGTCCTCCAGGAATCCATCCTGAAACACTTGGAGGAAAATAGAGTGATCAGGAACAGTCAACATGGATTCACCAAGGGCAAATCGTGCCTGACCAACCTGATTTCCTTCTATGATGAGATGACTGGATTTGTGGATGCGGGAAGAGCCGTTGACGTGGTATACCTTGACTTTAGCAAGGCTTTTGATACGGTTTCCCACAGCATTCTCATCGGCAAGTTAAGGAAGTATGGGTTGGACGAGTGGACCGTAAGGTGGATCGAAAACTGGTTAGATCAATGGGCTCAGCGGGTAGGAATCAATGGCTCGATGTCTGGTTGGCAACTGGTAACGAGTAGAGTGCCCCAGGGGTCGGTCCTGGGGCCGGTTCTATTCAACATCTTCATTAATGATCTTGATGATCGAATAGACTGCGTGCTTAGTAAGTTTGCAGATGACACCAAGTTGGGAGGAATGGTAGATACTCTGGAGGGCAGGGACAGGATCCAGGGAGACTTGGACAAATTGGAACACTGAGCCGAAAGAAACCTCATGAAGTTCAACAAAGACAAGTGCAAAGTCCTGCACTTAGGACGGAAAAATCCCATGCACTGCTACAGGCTGTGGACCGATTGGCTAAGTAGCAGCGCTGTAGAAAAGGACCTGGGGGTTATGGTGGACAGGAAGATGAATATGAGCCAACAGTGTGCCCTTGTTGCAAGAAAGGCCAATGGCATATTAGGCTGCATCAGTAGGAGTATTGCCAGCAGATCAAGGGATGTGATAATTCCCCTTTATTCGACACTGGTCAGGCTGCATCTGGAATACTGTGTCCAGTTTTGGGCTCCCCACTACAGAAAGGATGTGGACAAATTAGAAAGAGTCCAGTGGAGGGCAACAAAAATGATTAGAGGGCTGGGGCACATGACTTATGAGGAGAGACTGAAGGAACTAGGCTTATTTAGTCTACAGAAGAGAAGACTGAGGGGAGATTTGATAGCAACCTTCAACTACTTGAAGGGGTGCTCCAAAGAGGAGGGAGCTAGGCTGTTCTCGAGGGTAACAGAGGACAGAACAAGGAGCAATGGTTTCAAATTACAGCTAGGGAGGTCAAGGTTGCATATTAGGAAAAACTTTCTCACTAGGAGGGTGGTGAAGCATTGGAATGGGCTATCTAGGGAGGTGGTAGAATCTCCATCTTTGGAGATTTTTAAGGCTCGGTTGGACAAAACCCTGGCTGGGGTGATTTAGGGGGAGTGGTCCTGATTTTTAGCAGGGGGTTGGACTAGATGACCTAGTGAGGTCCCTTCCAACCCTATTATTCTATGACTCACCACCCCACTACAAGGAGCCACCCTTTGTTTTCAGCCAGGGGTAGAGTTGTCAGGTAGTTAGGTCTGATGGGCCTATGTCACAGTAAAGGAGGTTGCTGAGTGAATGCTATTGGATAGTTTAAATGAACTTTGGGAGTTTGTAGAACACGATTGGACAGTTTAAAAATACAACCTCAGGAATCTGTGGGTCAGTAGGTTTTTTTCTCCTCTTTTGTTTCAACCAGGGCTAGAGTTTTCAGGTAATTAGGTTTGATGGGCCTAGGTCACAGTAAAGGAGGTTGCTGAGACAGAGTTAGAAGGGTATAAAAACCTCAGCTTTTCTGGAGACTGTCCTTTCTCTTCACAGAAGCTATGTTGAACAGCTGCTGGACTCCAGGCTTAGGTATGTTTCTTATTTTTAACTCTGAAAAAAACAAAAAGAGGGGTACACTAGTGATGTGCCTGAGAATGAGGAGTGGAAACTGACCCCAGGGTTGGTGATTTAGAATATTCCCTAGAAAGCTCTCCCATGGAGTCTGGGGTAGATTCAGAACCCCATCCTGAGACGTATATTGAGCGGGTGAGGAGCTGGCAGCGGGAATTACCTAGATTTAGGGGTGTGGTATACAGTGAGGATTTTCGTTTTGTCAATCTCGAGAGAATCGGTTCAGTTGGGCGGGTCATTGAAGCTGTGCATGGGGGCATACAGTCGGTTCTTGACGAGATTCAATGTAGGGTAGACCCAAACGATTACATTCAGTTGGGTTTGGAGGGGAGGAATTTAACCAACCCTCTGTTTTCGGTCAGAAGTCAGAAAAGTATATTTTTTACGATTTTGAGTGCATGCAGGAGACGGGGGTGCACGTGCCCAATTACATTTTTGCCGTGTCCCTAAAGCCGGAAAAATCTTGGGAATTCAAGGGTAGTGAGTGCCTTTCTGACTTTGTTAAAACCTTTATTGGCAAGAAGTTTTGGAAGTACACGTTCATAGCGCACAATTCCAAAGGTTACGATGCTTACTTTGTGGTCAAGGAGTTACTGAAGGAAAAGATGAATGTGGAATTGATAACTCAGGGCAGTAAACTGATGTGTGTGGAAGTTAAGGCTCTGGACATCCATTTTATAGACTCTCTGAACTTCCTCCCCATGAAACTTAGCAAGCTCCCGCAGGCTATGGGGTTTGAAGATGCCAAAGGGTACTTCCCACGTTTTTTTAATACTCTGGAAAGCCAAAATTACGTGGGGCTTATGCCCGGGGTAGAGCACTACGAGGTTGACAGCATGATGCCCCAGGAGAAAGCAAGCTTTCTTGACTGGTACAGGGACAATCAAAATAGGATGTTTGACTTAAAGAAAGAGCTCGCGTATTACTGCCAGCAGGATGTAAAAATTTTGATGGATGGCCAGTGGGCGGGGCTAAAGTTTGACAGGAGGTAGCCCCCTTGTAGTACTCCCATTGTGTTTTCACTGCTGGCCTGAGTTTTACATTCCAGAATGGGCATTGGATAAGCCATATGGATTAGCAAAGTCAAAGTTCAGGATGACCTTATGCCAAGGGAGCAGAATTTAATCCCCTATCTCTCACACATCTATTTGATGTTTCTTTGTGCAATATCCTTCTCTTCTTTGACCTTTAGAAGAGGCTCTGAAATGACAGAAAATGTTTGACTTACCAACTCAAAACATACCTTTTGTCAGAAATGACATTAATTAGAATAATTGTGATTGCTTTATTTATAAATCCACACCTCCACAAAGACATCCAATATTATTATTATTTGGTTATTATTCCTGAAGATGTAATACATCAAATGGCCATAATAATAAGAAACAAACATTGAAGGGAATCCTACATGGAGAGCATCACAGATTGTCATCTCTAGGCTAGATATTTTAGTAAGCTGAGACACCATGTTATAACTACATTATTGCCCAGCTGTGTTATGATCCATCTTAGCTAATTATGTAGGTGAGACCAATCTTTGGTACAACCTTGATACTGAAACATTCTAAACCCCTATAAAGACAGGAGGCCTTTGATTGGAAACAGTCAACAAAGCAACAGTTCAGGAAAGGTGGATGGGGTAAGAACATCTATAAAAGACCCTCATGTGCATGTCTTTCATGTGAACTCCTGCTCCCTCTGTTTTGTCTCAAGCGAATGCCAAGTATTGAAGAGTGCTAGGAAACTTTTGCATGGTATAAGACAAGTGTTACAAAATGATAAAACTCTGATATTAATATTTCAGAGGCCAGGGAATGGATACTTGCTATTTGAGGAACAAGGGACACTGGTGCAGTCACTAAGGAAGGCCATGGTCCCCCTAATTCTCTACTATTTTGGGGATTCCCCACTCAGTTCAGTTGCATGAATAATACATTCTGACTCTTGGACTCTCCAACTTTTTATTTGTGGTTATATCACTAGCCAAGAGAATGTCCATGCTTTGTGGGACTGGGGAAATGTACCCTGTTTAAAATATTCTGACATTAAGACTATTTGGATTGTTTTCCTTAACAATGGAATTATGGACTACATCATGATTTCTGTGCCAAAAAGCCCTGGTTACTGGTAACTGCATTAGGTAAAGGTCATTACTGATGTAGATATAAGATAATTTATTTATGAGAACTTCATCTTCCTTATGGTCTGTGAGCATCAACAGCTGTAACTTGTTCCCCTCCCACTCTCCAAATTTTGCTTTGAAATCGATTCCTGGCTACTCAACTTGATAAAGTGTTATTACTGCCCTTCAGATTATCCCTTAGAAATTGAACCAAAGTGAACATCCCTTAGAAAATGAACCAAAGAGAAGTGTGATCTTTATCATCGGAGCTGACTCCCCGCAGACAAGCCATGTGGCTGCCTGCTGGCTGATGATCCATTCTTCTGCTTCTCTCCAAAAGACCTGACTCCCTTTAAACTCACTACCTTTCTTACAATATCCCACTTTCTAACTAATTATCTCTCTCCCTTTTCTAGCTGTTCACCTGATGTCAATGCAGATTATTGCCTTACAAAGCCTTCCTGACGTGTTTGTGAATGAGGTCAAGAATTGCCATCAGGCTAGATGGGTTGTGCCAAGCTGTCCAGTGCCGGTTCAAAGGTGTGACTACCTGCCTCAAGGCAGACTACCAAGAACCAGAGCAAAAACCATCAACTGGCTGTGAGCTCTATACTTAAATCTCACCAACTGATTATCAAATGTAAACTCCTCAGGGACTATAACAGCCTTACTGTGTTGTTACTGGCAGTCCTTTAGGTATGCTGATTTGCCTTGCCATCTAGGAAAGCCTACCTTTGTGATAGACGGTCCCTTACACCAAGGATCACAGCAATATTCAGGTTATTTCCAGTCCCAAAGGACCAGTCACTTACTACAGTTAAGTGAACTTTAGGTTTCACACCAAAGACAATGCTTGTAGTCAATCGTATAATAAAATCACTGAAGATATATTATAGAGGAAAAGGAAACAAGAAAGTTATTAACAAGTGTAAAGCAGATAAACACAAATGAGCTCCAATCTTAAATTTCAAAAAGTAATAGCATAGATGCTTCTATTATATGCAAGTTCTAGATGTCCTTTAGGACTAACACAGACTAAATATTGGGGATCTTTTGCATATGCCTAGTTCCCCTCGAAGTCCAAGCAGTAAAAAGACTACAGTTCCTTCTTGTTAAAAGATTAACAATGATGTAGACACCTGAGCCTGAATTCTCTGCATAAGATTGCCTCCCTTCCCTGAAATTACTACAGAACAATAAGACTTCATATCTTTTAAGAACATTGTCACCTTCTGGAAGGAAGAGAGGAAAAAGCATAGAAAACCAGAGTAGGTGGTTATATATCCCTTCACTCATGCTGGCAGATATAAGGTACAATGCACACACTGATGATTGTGTGATTCATGTGATCATTGTGCTGCAGAAATCACCACTTCGGCAGATCAAGTGGCTTTCCAGCCCCTTTGCACTACCAGAATGATGAAAAAAGCTGGACAATGGGAAATAATATGGCCCTTTTTTGGTCCTGCTTTCAGGAAAGTCAACAGCAAAGCTCTCACTGATTTCAATGGAAGCAGGACTGTACCTTTGATATGTAATGTAGGACTTCACAGATGCCTCTTGCTGCATACCATGGGAACTGGGAACTTCAGTGAGATAGTGGGAGTAAAACTCCAATTCTTCTGTTGCAAAATCACAAGTCCCTAGTGCTCAAGTTGAAAGAGGCTCTCCATTAGATAGCTGTTAGCAGTATAGGGTCTGTGACACTTTTGGTCATTCAGATTTCATCCCGGAAAGAAACTAGAAGTATATAATGTACTATGCAGAGAGGTATCCAGTTGAGGGTACATCATTAACTTTACTTTAGCCATGGAGAAAACAGAATTTTTTGTATATTGATTTGTATTTGGGGGGCAGAAAGTACAACTTAAACAGATATTTCAATAAGATGTGCAAGACAGTCATACTCAAATGATTTAATAATCTAGTGATTTTGCTGAAAGACTTTCAGGAAACAATTAATACTATCCAGATAGCATGGGATAGCAAAATATTTTTATGCATTAGGGTATGATCAGACCTAGACAGCTTCTCACCAGATATAAAGTCGAGGATCACAATGTGGAACTGGGAACTTAGGGGTACAAGTCTATTGGAAGCCCAAGGAAGCAGGATTTGGAAACAGTACAACTAAAAAAAATGGAATCTGAGAGACATTTTCACATCTACAGCCAAAAATATAAAGATGGACTCCGGGAATTGGTATACTTTTGGGAGAAGAAAGAGTAAGCAGCAATTGCCTTAAAGTATATGAAGTCCTGCCACTGAATCAGAAAAAACAGTACTGCCAAATAGACACTGTGTATAAAACCTATCCATCCCATTCTCACTGGGAAAATTTTCCTATGAACACATACTGGATGTACATTTTATATATTTTGTTAGGCCAATGAAGTTACCAAAATGGAAATTGAGAGAAGTGGAGAAAGGACAACCGAACAGACAGAGACACAGAAAGTTTAAAATGCTGGAAAAACGGAGGCCATTCTACCACAGATAATCTCTGCTAATGCAGATGGTCACAGCTGGATGTAGGATGCTAGTGAGTAACAGCACTGGCAGCCATTTTTCCTGTTGCTGCTTCCATGACAAAGATCTCATTCTTGCCTTGTGAGGCCCTTTGAAACCCTGTGTATGACAAGTGCATGAAGATCAACCACTCTTGACAGACTTTAGTTTGTTATGAAGTCCGTAATCTGTAGCTTGCCACCAGACCCACATAGAGAGAGAGATTCAAACCCCGTGGGATTCACTTCCTGAACATCCATAAACTCCCATGATAAAGCTTTTCAAAGATTTAGTCTGCTAAGGAGAAGAGGTAGAGGGGGATGTTTTTTGGAAACACGGGATGTTAGACAATGAAAACTAGACATTCCCTCTGTTTAATCCATAATGTGATATCCCAGGGCCACTCCATGAAATTTACCATTGTCTAATTTTAGAATAAATGTTCTTTCACACACTGGGTGATCAGCCCCTGGAATTTTGCTTTTTCAGGAGGTCCCCAGTTTAAATACTGTGGCAGATTTAAAATTTTATTATTAACCCATTTGTTAAGAGACAGTAGCTCTCAAAAGCTGTGAGGCAACATTTGATTTTCCTGTCATTCCAGCAGGGAAGGGCTCTACTGTCATGACAGATTTGGTCAAGTGCCTACCTGTGCCCACTCCCCTTGTTGCTCTCCTGCATATGTATCAACTACAGCTGTGTAAGAAGAAGACCACTGTCAAACAAACATATGAAGTGAAATCCCTGGAGTGATACCTTCCCTCCTTCCTGCAGCTCATATTTCAGAAGGGCCAATGATCCAGTGACATTCACATGGCCAAAGGCGACAGAACTGAAGTTTTCTTCCAGTTCCATCTCTTCTGATATGATTCCTGGGGCTAGACCTGAGGATCTTACCTCAGAAGAGCCAGTGATTATAGTGGCACACATATGGCCAAGGGCCACAGGACTGAGTATGGCAGCAGAAACAGGAGTTTAGCTCCTCCCTCTCAAAGCTTTCCTTCCTTTGAAGAAGATTCCCAACTGCCAGTCTCCCTCCCTCCCTCTGCCTGCGGCTCTCACCTGTTTAAAGCCTGACTCCACAGCTCTCCTTCCCTGACTCATCCTTTCTCTGGGTGACCTCAGTTTCCAGGCAGCTGCTCCACCTGAGGGCCAGGCTCTTCACTTTCCCTCTCTGTCCTGCTCAATTGATCAATCATCCCAGGTCAGCAGCCTTGACACGTCTTTCCACCTCATCATGCTACACACTGCTCAGCTCCTTTAACATTGTTCGCCATCCCCTGCTGTCCTCTCCTACATACCTAGTGCTCAGACCCTGGGTATTATATTCTCCCATTCACTCTCATTTCCCCACACCGCCTGTTACCAAACCCAGCTGGCTCTTCCTTCATATATCTGTAACCCCTGCAGAATTAGCCAAGTGCCTTTGATCCAAAGTGCAGTATCAGAAGCAACAGGATAATAGAGCTGGAGAAAGCCAAGGAGTAGGTGATGTGGGGAACCAACCATGTTCTGCCATATGTTGGCCTTTAGAGAGAAGCAGAACTGATATTCCAGTCACCATTCTCAGCCCTGGGGCAGTATCAACCAGCACTTAATTTGTAATGAAAAAGGTGCCAGGGCTCAAGCAATTTATTTTTAAACTTTAATAACATGCAGCAAGTCAGAGGTGCTAGAGCTATAAACTGCTAAGCCTAAAGGCTGTGCCCTGATGACACAGGGCAACACCTGAGGGCGAGAGACATTCCCTTCCCCAAAACAACAGAGTCCTGTGGCACTTTTAAAGACTAACAAATTTATTTATTGCATTAACTTTCATGGGAGAAAATGCAATAAATAAATTTGTTAGTCTTTAAAATTGCTACAGGACTATTTGTTTTGCTGAACCAGACTAACATGGTTACCCCTTTCGAACTAGCCCACTTTCCCCAGTGGTTAAAGTATAATTTGACAGACCCCAGAACCCTCCTAATCTCCAGGCCCCCTTCCTGTATTGTCTGGGTGGCCTTCTTGCATGTGTGGGCCCCAGCCCACATAGACATTTGCAACCACTTCTCAGTACCACATGCATCGGGTTTTGCTTCATAAAAATATTTATAATTTTATATGTCATTTATGTCTATGGCAATTATTGTCACAAACTACCAAACACTGCATAACATAAGTATTGTGATTAACAATGGTGGGGCATAAGACCCGCCAGCAGCCAGGGCAGGGCAGAACATGTGTTCCGCAGGATTTTTCTATTTTTAAGGGCCCCAGAACTCTGGCCTCTCAAATTTGAGGGCCCTGGAACTGTGTTCTGGTGCGTTCCCCCTTACTTTAACTCCTGACTTTCCCAGACCCCCGCCTGGCAGCACACACAGAAGAGTGACTTAGGACTCAGACCCAAAGGGATTTCTTTTTTAGAGCTAATAGAAAGTCTGGGGCGGGTCTTTGGAATGATAGGCAAGCAAAGAAGCCAATAAAATGGCAAATGGGCCCGAGGCTTTATTGGCGCTCCGGTCCTGTGGTCAGAGGATGCCTCCTGCTTGGCGAATAGGCTGCAGTGCAGCCGGAGAGCTGGGCTGATCGCTGACGCGTCGCTGAGCGGGGATGGAGGAGCCGGAGCCGGAGCCGGGCTCGGGCTCGGGCTCGGGCTCGGGCTCCTCCATGCGGCGCTTCACCTGGGAGGAGATCGGGCTGCGCACGGGCCGGGGGCACCCGCAGCAGGAGCGGTGGCTGGTGATCGAGCGGCGGGTCTACGACATCAGCCAGTTCTACCGGCGGCACCCGGGGGGCGCCCGGGTTATCAGCCACTACGCGGGGCAGGACGCCACGGTGAGGGCCGGGGTCCGTATGCGGGGAGGGGATGTGGAGAGGGGGTAGGGCTTGAGGGTTAGGGAGATAAGCAGGCTGGGACAGTGGGGATGGCAGAGCCTGGGGGTGAGCGCAAGGGAGCGGCAGTAACAGGCGGAAGCAAAATGTTAAGGGATTCTAGACCCGGCAGTGGGGTGGAGACCTGTAAAGACAATGTCTGGAAATGAGGAGATGGAAGGTAGCAAATCAGGAGAGGAGGGAGCAGAATGGAGTGTGCAGGCGGCAGAGATAGTGCCGCACCTGTCTTAGTCCTAGCTGTCAGCTGCTAACTTCGGTGCAAGGTCTATTTTCATGCTCTGGGCTCCTGGGCCCTTCTTTTCAGAACGTTCTATGTGACTCTACCAGTTTGCACCATTTCAAGTTTTGGTGGTGGTGGAGAGGGGCAACTAGCTGTGATTCCAGAGGCTGCTCACATACTAGAAAACTCTAGTGTGCAGTTTTGTTTTGGTTCCCCCCCCCCCCCCCGATAATAATTTAGAAATTAGCTGACAGGAGTCCTGTATCTAATTCCTATATAAAAAATTAAATAAATATTCGATATTCAGCTCTAATACTAACATGGTCTGACATTTTGGGTCAGGTGACTTAAGTGACACTGGTTAGTTTTAAAATTTAATGTATATTCTTACTCTTGATGAATACAACAATAGGAAACAATTGTTATTTTTTTAGGCTACTTACTTTTTGCAGTTCACCAAGCTTGGAATAGATCATTTAACCTCTGGGAGCATCCTACTAGGGCAAAGCTCCCTGTTACCTAACCAGGAATAAATATTAAGACTAGAAACTGTCTCTGAACAGGAGTGAAACTGACACTTTAAGTATTGTCAACCCAAATGTTTAAAAATCCTGGTCAGGCAAAAACCATGAGACTACATAAAACTAATAGATTAGGTGTTCTTTTTATTTGCCATCTGCTTTTTGAGCCTTTTAGAGTATCCTGGAGTCACATTTTGAAGCTTTCTCCACAGCCACAAGAGTTAAAAACTTACTTTTTCTTTACGAATGAAGGCTGATCGTATCACTGATCATATCCATAGCCATATCCATTTGATTCCAGAAACTGGGAGCTTTAAGGAAAACAATAATTACCAGGAGAGTTGGCAACACAGCATTTCATTTCTACCTGAAAGCTAGTTATTTTCCAGAAGGTTCTAAAGCACAACACTGCTGTGACTGAGTTGCAGTTCTCACAAAAGTATGTTTAAAACAAAGCACCAAAAAAATTCAAGATTTTAAAGTTTAGGAAAAAAATTGAGACATTCTGAGTTATGTCAAGGCCATTCCATGCAGTAAAGGAAAATGAACATGCACAGGAACTCCGGGCAGATCTTCCTCTTGGAAAAAAATTAGTGTGTCAAATCTTACAGTCCTTAATCAGGTAAAACTTCTGTTGCCATCAGCACCTCCATTTATAGATATTAATGTGCTCAATAACAATACACTTCATACTTAAATGTCTGAGCCATCTTTTCCAAGACTTCATATTTTATATACATTGACTCAAGAACTACATTTTTTGGCATATTCTCAACAGTGCTGATCATGGAGCCCAGTGAAAAATACAAATCATGAGAATAATAATTGACTTTATGGACTCTGTGTGGATGCAGTTTCTGTTCTTTGTTTTGGAATTGGCCTGAATAAAGTTGAAACCCTAAGAATTTGAGGCATAAAAACATCCTAATCTCAAACAACCGTTTCTCATTCCTTCCTTTTCTCAAACACAGAACAAAAAATAACCAAACAAAATGGTTTTCTTTCATTTAAAGTATAAAATTGCACAGCAGCTATTGCTCTACAGCCCAGCATAAGACAGCACCTGCAGCTCTTGGGAGTTAAGTGACTTTCTCTCATCTGTTTCTCATTCTCCTTCATTCTTCCTGACCTCTGTGCTGCTTTTTCATGCTGTCAGTCTGACCCTCTGAAACTGTTTAATGGAGTCTCAGAGAAATGGCCTTCTTGGTTTTACTCCCATCTATCAGACTCCACTTTTTTTGCAGCATGCAGTAGATAGATAGATAGGTTGGTCCAGTGGACAGGGAGTTAGCCCTCAGAGCCATGAGTCTATTTCCCCACATGGATTTCCTGTATGACCTCAGGCTAGTGCCTTAGGGACAGAGTTTCAAAGATTTTTTGTCACCCAGAGATGCAGCTCAGCATCTAGTTGGGGTTTGCAAAGCATCTAACCTTCTAAATAAACCTGAAAATCTCACTAAGGGCCTAAATACCTTTAAAAATCTGACCCTTCTGTACCTCTCCCCCCCATCTGTAAAATGGGGATAACAGCACTGCTGTGGGGAGAAATAGGTCAAACATTGAGGCACTCAAATATTACGGTGATGGTGCTACATGCTGTTCCTTCCCTTGATTTTGACCCTATCTTTTCACCTATCCCCTTTAAATCTGTTCTAGAGGGGTAGCCATGTTAGTTTGTTTCAGCAAAACAAACCAGGAGTTCTGTGGCATGTTAAAGACTAACACATTTATTAGTGCGCTAATCAATTTGTTAGTCTTTAAGTTTTTGGTTTTTTTCTGTGTCTCATGCGTTCTCTCTTCAGCCTCCCTGCCCCTTGAGTTTCCTGTTTTACTGGTTTATTTAATGATCTCCTTGATCCTTAATTTAATTATCAGTTCTTTTTTAGCTTAATCACCCTGCCTCTGTTTATAAACAAAATGCTTACTCTGCCCAAGAGGCATAAGCTGTGAGCAGCACAAATGCTGTGCAGAATTCGCATTCCATACTCATCTGTAATTAAGAGCACAGCCTGGAGTTAGTACAGGTACCCTCCCTTCACTCCCTAAATCGCCTCTCTGCCACCTGCTCTGAAGCTTGCTCCAGTGTTTCCCAACCAGTGTGCCGTGGAACTTTTTGAAAAACTACTCAAAGAATTCTGGATTGGCTCATTGGTTCATGAATATTCATGAGTTCATTTGGAAACTATATGGTGGTGTGCCTCAAAATAATTAACGGTATCAAGGTGTGCCACAGCAGAGAATGGTTGGGAACCACTGGCTTACTCTGTGCATATGGTGATGATGCCTCTATAGTTCCGTGGGCTGCCCTAGTTCCCATGCAGAGATTCTGTTGAAGTCAGATCAGCGGGATGACAAGTTCTCTAATGTATCTGACTGAGAGTTTGCAGAAGGGGCTCTCTAGAGCAGCTATATGGTGAGGGGCTCCTGACAGAGGGTGAAGAAGAAAGGGCAAGTTCTGGAGAACATGTGCCCCACTGGTGGCAAGGGGAAGTCCTAGTGGGGTTGGGGGAGGTAAATGGTGTGATTTGCTTATCTCTGTGGAAGTTGTTGCTGGGCTTATTTATTTCATTCTAATTGTAGTATCCAAGATTTTGATGCTGCAGTCTGAGATAAAAAGCAGATCACAGTATGTTTAGCACTACTCTTGTAAATTTCCCAAATACCTCCTAGCTCGAGGTTGATGTGAAAGGTGAAGGAAGGCCCTGCCACCAGGGTCCTGGGAAGGAGTCTAGTAGCACGTTGCTGGACATCGAGTTTCAACAAGGAGGAGACGGTTTGGAGAAATGCAGTTCTTGTTTACCTCTGACATGGTTATTGTCATCAGTGGTATCCTCAGCTTTCTCATTTAAGCCCCAATCTAGTAAAGTCCTTAAGCATATGTTTATCTTTACCATTGAAGTCAGTGGGATTGCTAACGCACTTAAAATTAAGTACATGCAACTGTAGGTATACATGGCAATTAGGTAACTGATGCCAGACAGACCAAAATTCCTGCACTGCAAAGCTTTCACTTTTAACGTGTGAGCTGATTTATGCCCATCATGCTTCATGCAATCACTTTATCCACAGTCCATGTATGGTTTTTGTGTTTATTGACAAGCAGCTAAATGCCTACATCGATAAAGCATGGTACATGTTTTTGCATGTATACCCTGAATCTGCACTCCAACTGTTAACTGTGTGTTGTCCCATGGCATCTCAGTGGGAGGAATGGAAATCCATAGGTAGGGGCTTTAGCTGGGTAAAAGTGGTAAAATGAATTCCACATGCAAGATTTTTCACCAGCTCACTTTGTGTGATTTGTGGAGACCCCCAAACTGTGAGGTTTATAAAGACTTTAGAGGACTTTTTTGCTGTGAGATGTGAGAGAACTCAAAAAGCAATTTTAATTGCCTGCTCCAGTATACTACAACATGCCCAGCCCAAAGAATGCAGTGTACTTCTCTGAGTTTAGATTCCTCATTTGGAAAATGGGGTGGGGTGCAATGAGAACTTCTACTGTAGAGAACCATCTGAAAAAAATAGCAAATTTAAAATCTACATTGCTACATATGGATACTGCATTTTATGTATTTGGAAACAGAGGCTTAGAAAGGTTAAGGCCAATATTTTGTATTTTGGGTGCCTAACAATATCCCGTTGTTTAAGTTATCTTCAAATTTGGCACACAAAATTAGTGAACACTTTTGAAAATCATGGCCCTGAACCTGTAAACAGTCTTGTTCACATTTAATTTTATATACCTGAGTAGTCCCACTAAGGTAAATGTTCACACAATCAGGGCCTTAGGCCTTAGCCTGTTTTAGCTGCAGTGTCTTTGTCTAATGGTATAACGAAAAATACCTTGTGCTTCATAACTTAATACATAGTATAAGAGAAAAACAAACAGGGAGTCCTGTGGCACTTTAAAGACTAACAAATTTATTTATCGCATGAGTTTTTGTGGGAGAAAATCCCACTTCGTCAGACACTTTGAAGATGGGGAATTTACAGAATGGGAGGAAATTAAATGCAGGGAAACGCATGACATAGGATCAGGTCAGGTTGTAACAGCAAATCAAAGTAGCTGTTAAGATTCAAACACTGGGGAACAGCATATATAGAGGAAGGTGAGGTCAAATCACCATTATATTTCTCTAACTTTGAAAATCTCTAGACCAGTGTTTACAATGGGCTGTATAATTGCAAAATATTATTAAAGGGTGTTATCTTAAAAATCACACTGGTGTCTGAAAATGTTTTCCCTACTACTTTTACAAGAAACAAGATTTTTAGACCTGCAAGAATGTCTGCATTTGGTAGCACCCACGGAGTAATCACACCATATTGACTCTTTCGCCATATAATCAGTTTCTCTTTGTTGGCTGCTTGAGTCTTTCACACAGTAACACGGGGAGAGAAAAACATAAGACAATGTCATTGTAAACCACAAAATTTGGCACATGGACTCAGGAGCAGACAGTGCCTGAAACTACTCTTTATTGTGATTGACTACGTTTCAATTTCATTGTATACCTTTTAATCCCAGACACTGACAGGGGTAGAAATAAAATTTGTGAATGCCTTCTAGATCTGTACAATATGTATATTGCCAGCAGCTTGAGGCAATGTGCAGATCTTCACAGCCTCCACAAGATCATAATTCCATGCATTTTAATCTCTGTTCCAGTGACGGATCTCTGAGAAATGGGTCAGTCATAATGGTCACAGGTACCTAATACTGGATTTATGAGATATCAGGTATTACACAAGGAGCCAAACTGACTGATAGCATAATATCCTGTAATATGCTGGACAAACCTTATTGACCTGAGTTTAACATAATTTTATTGAATTGTGTTTAATATTGTTGGAGTCTGTTGTATTAGATGAACGGCTTATATATACTCATGAGCCACATATCGTATGTATTTCCATGGGAAGAGGTAAATCCAGTTCTTCTAGGAACTTAGAAAATAGGGGAGAGATGGTTAGACAAAGCACTCAGAGAGGCACCACTCCTTGGTGAAGTTTGCATAAACTGGATTTTCCAGAGACCAACACACAAAGAAAGAATTTTGGTTAAACAGCCTGAGTTAAAACTGATAGAGGTCTTCTTTCTGATCCGGCAAATGTCCGGGACCTCTTATCCAAGGCAGGCCCCAATCCTTGGGAAAGGGTTGGGATGTCTTTGGCCCACTGAGGTCCTGTAAAACTTGAGTTTTTGTTCTGAACAAAGGGTATTATGAACTTGAAACCACAGGACAACCCTGGGTGGGATCTGAAGGACTGCTCAGAGAGCTCATGTTAGAGTTGGGGTGACCTCTGGTGGGAGTACTAGCATGCCTGTATGATCTATTGCTTTTTTTAATATGATCTATTTGGAATGCTTTGCCCTTTAGAATAAAAGTGCTTGCTTAGAAAGAGCTGTGTGGTAACTCACAACTCAGGACAATCACTTGTTGTTAGTCTCTGAAGAGAAAACAAGGCATTGATCTTGGTGTTTTGAGACAGTCTGCCCTGCTGGTGAATAACACAGTGGAGGCAAGGAGCTATTCAGCCTGGAAATACCCCATTCAGAAGGGAGAGACAAGGGTTTCCACTCGAGAGGCAACAGGTAGGGAACCAAAAACCTAGAGTGGGATACCCTTACTGGACTGTAGAGGAGGTATATGGGAGCGGTTTGCTCTGAACTATGACACGTGATGAGCAATTCGCTCTCAGTTATTCTCTGAAGATACGAGTGGGTGAAATTGAACTGCAGACTTTGAAGTAGCTGAGCTGGAGAAAATCCCAGCTTTTCAGATATTTCTACACTGGAGATCTAAAATCAGTCTCCTGGGCAGGGGCATCACTGACGTTGGGCCAACAGAACTTGTGCCCCGAATGAATTGCCTTGGGCCCCGAGCTCAGCCCCCCTGTCTGCAACACATTAGCCAAGCTGAAGGCAGGGAGACTACTCTGTGCTCTGCTCTGTCTGTTAAGTGCTCACATACAGGAGCTGGTGGTAGGTGTTTTTAATTCCCCTGCAGGCTCCTGGATGAGTGGGCACTTAAAAAGTGACTTGCAAAAAAAGTGAAGTGTTAAGTGTTACCTATTTTGCAAGTCATTGCTATCTGGAAGTCTGTGTACCCAGTAAACATTAAACCTTTCCTACCTAACCTGTCTGAACTTCCATGAGGGGCAAGGGACTTTTACCATTTTCAGGAGGGAGCAGTGTCTGAGCAGTAAGCACTAGCAGGGGCAATGTTCAGTGGGTCCCTCTGTGTTCCCTGGGGTCCAGCCAAAGTGCCACTGTACCTGGAGTCCCTTGGCCCCAATCCTGGCTGTGTTGGGGTCCCTACCACTCCCCAGCCCTCCCCATCTCTCCCCACTGTGCATCCCAAAGAGTGACATTAAGATATAATGATGTTATTGTATTCTTCATGTTGTTTTTAGTGATATCAGTAAAAAGTTTACCATGTCAGTTTAAAAAAAAAATCAACTTCATCTCTTCATATCAGTAAAAACTAAAATGCAAGATTGGCAACCCTGGGTCGCTGTTTCCAAATGTGGAAATGTTGGGCTGACCAAGGAATGGGGATACTTTGAGGGAGGGATGGCAATGTAGGGGTAGCCTTCCCAGAGGGATGGGGTTGCTGAAGGAAGGGAGCAGGGTAAAAGGCAAATGGGGGAGGGTTTAATTCAGGGGTCTCTGGGGAAGATGGGGAGAGGGCATTCACAGAGGAACCTGATGAGAGGGAAGTTTTGGTTACTGGAAAATAGAGCTGAGAGGAAACTTGGGGGTTGGGGTCCATGTAGGGCTGAAATATTTGCTTCCTTATATCATACATAGGGGTCTGTGGGGGAGGGAATAAATGAGGAGTGGGGGACTGTGGGAACTGGAATGAGAGGTCTCATCTAGGGTGAGAGGGAAGTAGAGGTAGCTGGAGGGGCTTGTGTGGAGGGGGGGTTGGGGGCTCGACCTGATTCAAATTGGCTCTGTTATGGGGGGATGTTTCTAGGGTCTCCATGGGGGCTGATGAGGTGGTCCACAGCCACAGGAGTGTACGTTGAAAGTCTGGACAGCTGGGATTTATCGGGGTGTAAGGGAAAGATATATGGGGCGTAGGCTGGTGGATATATCACAGGGTCTTTGGTGTATATCTAAGTAACTTGGAAATGAAGTGGGGGCAGGAGTGTTTGAGGGTTGCTGTGGCATCCATTCCTGGGGGGATGAAGTAGGGGGGTGCCGGCTGCCCAGTCTAGAGAGTGTTGGGGAGATATGCTGGAATCGGAGCCTGACATGGCCTTTGGGTGCCACATGGCAGCCCTCTCCACTTCGCCTTCATCTGGTGGAGAAGTTGGAGGGAGGCAGCCTTGGGCTTGTGTGAAAGCCGGGGGAGGGGAAAATTCTGAAGCCAGGCAAGGTGAAGGAAATGGCGGTGGGGGGTTCAGAAGCTGGGCTAGGCTTGGGATGGGGGGGGGGCAGTTTGGGGCCTGTGCCCCAGATCTTCTTCCTATGCAGCAATGCTCCTGCTCCTAGCGGGTGAAAAAATGAAAGGAAAAGCATTTCTCCTTTAAACATGTGGCTTGATACCTCAGTACCATGAATGATTCCCAGAAGGTGCTTTAGAAGAAGCCCCACATAGTCCCCTAACAGCCAGTGGTTCTAAACCACTGTGTCGGGACACATTACTATGCCACCACACAGTGGTAAGTGTGTCACAGAGAGCCAGGGAGATGGCTGGATTTAGCCTGGGGAGGATGGGCTAGTGTGTCCTGTAAGGTCAGGATATGCTGCCAAGTGTGTCTCGACCTGTAAGGTCAGGATATGCTGCCAAGTGGGTCTCGACCTGCAAAAAGTTGAGAACCACATCCCCCTTGAAACTTTGCTGCCAGGTTTTACAACTACCATTGTAATGATTGGTCTAAAGTTGTGGTACCACTGTCTCCTGGTCTGACATGTACCACCCCTTTTTTTTTTCCCCCTTTTCCAATTGGAGAACAGAGATGAGAATCTCCTTCTCCCACTCTCTCTCCCAGGTTTATCTAAACATGAGTGGAGAGGATGCCCTCTCCCCATCCCTTTCCTGATGAAATACAACAGGGCTGAGCTGAAATTGGCTGCATCAGCCGCATTTGAAAAGCATTTCCTGGCTAGGAGCCATTTAAAGGGCCAGCACTTTGTAAAAGAACACAAAGCCATGCTGACATGTGCACTGCTGAGCACTGTGCTGGAAACAAAGAAAACCAGGTGTGGGGGAAGGGATTCCTTTGAAAAGAGAAAGCTAAGGTAGCCTGGAAAAGGCTGTAACTGCAGTGGTGGGGCAGACACAGAGAGAGGAAATGTAATGTGAGACAAAGTGGGAGACTTTCAATGGGGTTAGACACCAAACTAATGTGTGCCCCCTCAATAGGTTTGGAATCTAAAGCAAGGTGGACTATGAATATAGTGATACAGGTATGTAAACCCTGACTTGCTTGGTCAAGGCCACACTTTTCCAGGGAGTCTCTGGGGAATATAAAGCTGCTAAATGATGGATGCATTTCCCCAGTGACAAGAAGTCACTGATTTTTCCCTTGCAAGGCTCTCCCAAGCAGTGTGTGAAGGTGTTGGGATGGCTCAGTTAAGTAGGGGGAGATATTTGAGGGAACCAAAGGCAGCTGGAGGAGAAGTAAACAGGGAAGCTGGGGGATGGGACCATGGGAGACTGTCAGCAGGGATGAGCCTGGAACAGCCTGAGAGTTTTGTTTGCAGTGAGTGGCAGAATTGGGGGCAAAGTAGGGGGAAACTCTCCAGCCCTGCTCATCCCCTGATTAGCCTGTTTAATTCAGTCAGCCCAATCCAGAGCATCCATAGTAGCAAGGCTTGCTGGAGGTGCCACAGCAGTTCCTATGATTGAGGGTGCAACTGCAGCATAAGCTTTGCTGACTGCCCTTAGCCCTGCTGTAAGTTGGGAAATGGAGGGAATGGGAGCCATTGCTTGAAATGCTTTGAGGCAAAGGGAAGCAGGAAATGAAGTAGAGATCCAGAAGTCACAGTTCAGAAGAGGACACACAAGTTCATATTTTGAAGGTTGAGGCATTGAAGCCAGAAGAGTGAATGGCTAGCATCAAATGAAGAGAGAGGAAAGAGAGGAAACAGGAGCAGAAAAGAATGGGATCAAGGAGATATTTTTGGGTTGAACAGAAAAGAAAGACTTCTGATTCAGAGATAGGAAGGAGTGCCTAGATGCCATTGTGATGTGCATTGGAAATGTCTAGCTAGAAAGCAGCAGAAAATTCCTGTTGGAAAATAACCATTTTGTCTTTGAAGATGTAGCCAAGATCTTGGGCAGGGAAAGAAGGCTCTTGCTGCTCCACTGCTGGATTACTTCTTTTTGGGCTGGAGATATTCACATAGCAATTTGCCTGCATCCCCTCCCAATATGTGATTTATCTCCCCCATTCCCTTGTGTGTATTTCAGGATCCCTTCACAGCGTTCCACCTGGATAAGGCTCTTGTGAGAAAGTACATGAGCTCACTCCTGATTGGGGAACTGGCACCAGACCAACCCAGCTTTGAGCCCAGCAAAAATGTGAGTGTCATAAAAGCTGGACTTTGGGATGGGATTGTGATAGCAGTGGGTATGTGCTGCTATCCCTCATTTACCCGCAGCTAGAGCTCCCAGTAAATGGTAAATCATGTTACATCTTAGAATCATGCCTGTCTGAGGCTTCCTCAGTGTGTCATGGCCTATTGGTCACAGGTTCCCTCTTGTGTACAGCTTTACACGTGGGTGGGGAGCAGAACATGTTAACTGCAAGCTCACCTCAGTGATACAGAGACACAGACCTAAGGGGGCAGCTCCTGTTGATTAGGAGATCCCTTTGAAGTCATAGCTATCCTCACTTGAGGGTGGAAGGGAGGAGGGTAACCTAGACAGCCACAGGCTCTCCCTGGTGTCATAGAGACCCTTCATCCAACCAAAGGTCATAACATGTTAGCTGCATACTTCCACTGCTGCCTCTGAGGGACCCCAGATTTCCACAGCTGCTGCAGTGACCCCTGTAGAGCTCCCCAGATTCTCAAGGCTGCTGTTCTGCACACCCAGGGCAGAGTGCTGAACATTGTGTCTCCCTGCAGAAACTGCTGGTAGAGGACTTCCGTGAGCTGCGCGCCACCATCGAGAAGATGGGACTCCTCAGCCCCAACCATCTCTTCTTTGTCCTGCTTCTCTTTCACATCCTGCTGCTGGATGTTGCTGCCTGGCTCGTCATATGGTACTTTGGGTCATCCTTGCTGCCTTTCCTCTTCTCTGCATTGCTGCTAGGCACTGTCCAGGTAACTACTTCAGGACCATCCTGCCCTTCCACAGAGGACCAGTGACATATTCCTAATCCTTAATCATCCCATGGTGCCTCTGTGAACACCTGTGAAGCTTTTTTACTTGATCTAACTAGGGAAATTCCAAGGGGTAGCCGTGTTAGTCTATTGTAGAAAGACAACAGAGTCTTGTGGCACTTTTGAAGACTAAAAGTGCCACAAGACTCTGTTGTCTAACTAGGGAAAGATACACTTTAGATGTGGTTTAGTGCTGGGCAACGGGAGCTGAAAGCAATTGCATTTTTAGTCCCTCCTAACTGTGAAGAACAGTGTAGGAATTCTGGATGTGGAGTGCTCACAGCTTCTCTATTCTTAGCCTGCCTTAACAGGAGGTGCTGTGGGAGATGAGGATGGGAGCAGTGGTTCTGGGAAGGTCTCAGCTATTTTAGGCTGAGCATCTCTTAGGAGGAGGTACTGCTGGAAATTCAGTGGAAGCTCTGGGTGTGGCAAGCTCACAAGAATTCCCTCCTTCCTAGCTTCTGGTTCAGGGGAGGGAACATAGCCCGTTGACACATGCTTTTTGAGTGAGTGGAGTTTTTAGAACTGGTATTCTATGTACCTCTTCCCCATCCTCTGCTAGAGCGTTTCCTTCATCTCAGACTTCTTGCTACAGTGGAAATAGGGATCTGTGTCTCTGATCTCTTGTGTATGAACTTTGAGAGACACTGTGAGTAGCCACGCCTTCCTGGTGTTCCCATGGGAACACTAGTGCAGAGGAGCTGAGGACATAGCAGCTCTGAAAGCCCCAGCTGTTCCTCCTCTGCCCAGGTGGTCCCTCTGGAATTACAAAGGCTCAGAGGAGGCAGGCTTCTTCTCAAAGGCTACTTTGTTACAGTGCTCCGACCATTTTGGAAGAGAATAAATGCCCTGATTCTTGTCCATAGCCTTTTCTTCATGGCCCTCCCTTCTCCACGTAAACAACGATCCAGTGGTCCGTTACCTCACCCGCTCTAGGCTGGAATCTAGTAGCAGCAGTACAGTGAGGGAGCGACATTAGGGTTTGTGTGGAGACTAGAAATATCTCTTTGTGATCAGCAGAGGGTGCTCTCATCTGCTTGAGGTGAACAGACCCTAGAGTTTTGACAAGTTCCAAAGGGGTAGATGTGTTAGTCTTCAAAGCATCTGACAAGTGGGATTTTCTCCCACGAAAACTCATGTGACAAATAAATGTGTTAGTTTTTAAAAGTGCCACAGGACTCTGTTGTCTTTCTACAATAGACTAACACGGCTACCCCTTTGGAACAGGACTCCTTGTTTGTTTTGCAGTCCCTAGAGTGGTATGCGTGAAGAATGAACACTCTTGCAGAAGCTCACTGAACTCTGCCTGTTTCCTCAGTGATCCCTTTTGTCTTCCAGGCCCAGGCTGGGTGGCTTCAGCATGATTTTGGGCACCTTTCGGTGTTCAGCAAGTCCAAATGGAACCATTTGGTTCACAAATTCGTGATTGGCCATCTGAAGGTAAGTGTTCAGGGCTGAGAACAATTGGCCACAATTTCAGGGGGACTCATAAGCAAGGGAGACCCATCAGTTCAAGAAAGCTCTCATTCCCTAAACATGACGGGGAAGGGAATGTTGTACAGCTCTTGGGGAGGGGTGTATAACTGGTGGAGGAGTTGACATATTTTTGGCAGCTTTGTAGTTTGATTCCTCTGGTCTCATTTGTTCCTGCAGGGTGCGCCAGCCAGCTGGTGGAATCACTTGCACTTCCAGCACCATGCCAAACCCAACTGCTTCCGTAAGGACCCTGATATTAACATGCACCCCTTATTTTTTGCTTTGGGAAAGACGCTGTCTGTGGAGGTGAGTCTGTGGGATGTCTGAGGTCAGATTGGGTCACTGGAAGGATGTGGTGCTAAAAGAATCCAAAATCAGGAAGCAGTAAGCTGGGGAGAACATTGACTGTCATGCAGAGCTTCAGATCAGCTGGGCTGCCTCTGTATTTCGGGCATCCCAGTGGTACTGGAAAAAAAGGATGTGGAGATTATAGTGGATCACAAATTGAATATGCATCAACAGGGTGATGGTGTTGGAGGGGAAAAAGGCAAATATACTTCTAGAATGTATTAACAGGAATGTCGTATGTAAGACACAGGAGGTAAGTGTTCTATTGTACTTGGCCCAGGTAAGGCCTCAGTTAGAGTACTGTGTACCGATCTAGGTATCACACTTTAACAAAGATGTAGACAAATTGAAGAGAGTACAGAACAGTACCAGAAAAATAGAGGTTTTAGAAAATCTGACTTTTAAAGAAAGGTTAATAGAAACCTGACTATGTGGAGTATAAAGAAGAAGAGGCTGAGGACGATCATAAGCCTTTAAATATGTTCAGGGCTGTTCTAAAGATGACCATGGTTAATTGTGTTCCATGTACCCCAAGGGGAGGACAAGAAGTAATTAGCTTAGTTTGCAGCAATGGAGCTTAAAGTTAGATGTTAGGAAGAACTCTGTAGTTAAGCACTGGAACAGATTACCTCAGAAGGTCATGGAATCCCCATCATTGGAGGTTTTTAAGAACAGATTAGCCAATCACCTGTCTGGGATGGTCTGGTACACTTGGCCCTGCCTTCCCATGCAGGGCTGGACTAAATTAACTCTCAAAGTTCCTTCCAGACGTACATTTTTCTGATTCTGTGTTGGGGGAGCTAGTGAAGTTATCGGAGAGATGGCAGTGATATCGTCTCACTTATCTGTACACAGGGCACTGAAAATGAGGTGTCTCTGAGATAGGAAAATCTATTCACCCTTGTTGCCATGGAGACAATCTACAGTCTAAGTGATTATCTATCTCTGCTCTGAAGGCTAATCTGATGTAGGTGGGGGTTCTATACACTGCCACATGTATTAATAGCATCACGTTTTATTTTGGCTTCTGTATTTTTACATAGGATTCAAATTATGCTTTGTACCACTTACATTTTTCCTGTTCTAGGAACTGTATTAAGCAATTGTACTAAAAGGCAACTACCTAGATATTGCCAGCATCTGCTACCAATAGTAAGTGACAGTGGAGAGGAAGGCCCAAGTCTGGCATGTGATTAGCTTTAAGCACATGAGTAATCCTATTGGCTTCCATGGGACTACTCACATGAGTACTGGTGGAGGTGAATATGAACTCATCTCTGGTTTATTCCAGAGACTTATTGAAGGCAAAATTCAGCTTCCATTCAGTTTATTTGCTTTATCTGTAGTACCCAGATGATAAGCACTTTCACATGACCATGTGGTGGGACCTTTTGTGCGTGTCAGAGTGAAGGTAGCTTTCTGAATTAGTAACATCCACATGGAGCCATTTTGCTGATCTTCATTCTTTCAGTGGAGGGAGGATAGAGCAGAGCAGATTCCCTCTCTACGAAGGTGACAGCTCTAAACAGGACCTGCTGCAGATTTGTCTTAATAACTCAGAGAGACGAGGTGGGAGAGGTTATAACTTTTATGGGACCAACTTCTGCTGGTGAGAGAAAAGATTTTGAACCACACCAGAGCTCTTCTTCAGGTCTCTTTTTGACACTGGAGGGGTTTGGGGGTGTTTTGTTTCCTGTCTTGGCTATTTTCCCCTTTTGGTTAACAGGCTAGTGTGAGTTAATCCTGAGAGCACAGAGAAACTTGGCCTGCTGATGGGTGTAGTATTTGATAGCAAGTGCCATTATTTGTCAGTGCAGCTCTTATCACCTCTTTTTAGTTCTATGGTCTCTTGGGAGCACTTGTGATAAGACAAAGGTTGGCAGTGGTCATAGTAATAAATGGAATCACATTTGTATTTCTGCTTCAACGCCCCCTGCTGGGACAGTGCTTGTGGTACATGTCAGCGTTCACACTTCAAGGGCTTAGACTAGAGTGGTTCTCAACCTTTTGTGGGTCCCAGCCCCACAGGAAACACCAGCCCATCCATCCCAGGCCAAATTCAGCTGTCTCCCCGGCTCTCCGAGATACACTTACCACTGTGTGGTGACAGTGCGAACCACTGGACTAGACAGTTGTGCATCAGAGACAGAAGGGGTTCTCTTTAGAAGATATAATGTGGATATAAAAATAGGGTGAAATAATGCTGTGGGGACATAGACATGAAGAAACAACTGGCGGGTGCGTGATACGGCCTCTCTCTAGGAGGCATCTAAGAAGGCATTTGTCCTCATGGAGTTGGTAGGAATGTGAGTATTTCTTCCAAGGAGGGTGATGGAAGTAAGTACTTGCATTAGTGTCTCTGTAGCCCAGATTACCTGCCATGATCCTTTTTTCTTTTCCAGCTCGGGATGAAGAAGAAGAAGTTCATGCCTTACAATCATCAGCACAAGTATTTCTTCATCAGTGAGCATCTCCACACCCTTGCAGTGCCAACAATGGCCAGAACCCTTCAGATTAATTCCTGAAGACTATGATTAACTGCTTCATTTCTCTGCATTCTCCATTTTCTCTCCTCTAGTCGGACCCCCAGCCCTGGTGCCTCTCTATTTCCAGTGGTACATATTCTACTTTGCAGTGCAGCGCAAACAGTGGGTGGTGAGTATGTCCAGCTTTGCCAGACCCCCAGGATGCCTCCCCCTAATTTTATGGCTAAAGTTCAGAGTGGCGAGTTGGGACTGAAATGGCAGAGGGAGGAACCATGGGCTGGCGTGGCTGTGCCATATCCTTTGACAGAGGAAAAGGGTGGGTGTCTTCTACCTAATTCATGTGCTTCTCTTTCTGTGAGGGATCAGCTCCCACTTTGATCAGAAAAGGAGCTGTCTCAGCTCTGCTGCTGTGCAGTGATGGTGGTCAGTCGGTGAGGGTTTCTGGGGCCTTCTCATTTTGTGGAGCAGGCACAACTTTGTGGAGCCTGGCCACCAAATGGCATATGTGGCTAGTTTGAGGCAGGAAGCGAGACAGTATCTGCCTTTCTGTGGCTGCCTGAGGGGAAAAACTATTAAAAGCTGACAGGAATGGGAAGGAAAGCAGTAGAACTGAGAGGGACTGAGAATGGGATTCAGTGCCCAGTCTGCCTGGGACTGCTACATTTAAAAAGAAAAACAGTAGATTTTCTCACTGGGGCAATGGCCCTCCCCCCAGTTCCTCCACCCAGTTTCAGGGGTGGGGAGGTCCTCCAGGTTCCTGCTCTGCAGCCTGTTATGAAAGAGCCCCTGGAGTAGCACGCGAGGCTCCTGTAACAAAGATTGGCCTCACCTGCCACTTCTCCCTGCCTCCAGAAGATACCTTGCAGTCCCCCTTTACTCTGTTGGGCCTTCCCAATGGCCTGAAACATCAGTTCTCACACAGGTCCCCCTAAGGGGTGCGAGATGGATTGTGGGGGTGCCATTGGTGGAGTTCGGGAGCATGGAGGTGCAGTCATCTCCCCCTTCTGGGTGAGGGGTGTGGGGCTGAGAGCGTGGCTGGGCGTCTCGCATGGGCAGCCCTGGGTAGGTGTTGGGGTTGGAGGATTCTTAGGAGGAAAGCAGAGGTGGGAGCAGGCTGTAGCAGGTGATGGGCCTGGCATGGCTGGTAATGTCCAGTCACCACCTCCCACAGCAGTAGCGTGTCCCCCCCCCCCCCCCACACACACACACACGCACAGCACCACCACTGCTACCACTCTGCAGGCGGTGGCTACATCTGCACTGCTGCCCAAGAATAATCCCAAAGAAAAATGTGATTCCCTGCTGCTGCTACCTTTTTCTCTGGTGGGTCACATCGGGCCCCTGAGCTGCTGCTCTGCTTGCCGCACCACCCCCTTATCCCCAAATAAACATATAGGCCCTGGTTTTTTTGTTTTTTTTTCTGGGAGTGTGTGGGGTGGGGTATTGGGAGAGGGGTGCCATTGTTACAGAAAAGTCTGAGGGGAAACTCCATTTAAAATGTTTGAGAACCACTGGCCTAGAACTCAGACCTCTGGCAGTGAAGAATGGCTTGGACAAAGGAGACTGTGCGGGAGGAGGGATTCAGGGGCTGGTAGGGAGAAAGCATGATAGGAAGAGATGCTGGGATGTGGAGGGAGAATGGGGGCTGGGAGGCAGATGCTGATAAAGAAGAGTTCTAATCTGAGATTTGGGCACAAAGGGTCTGATTCTTGACTGGGAAGAGGAATAGCTGAGAGATGATGAATGCAGGAAAGAGAATAAGTACCAGAGAAAAACCCACAGGAACAAGGAAAAATGACAGGGAAGTGAGGCAGAACAAAGCTGACAATAGCTGCTGCTGCTTTTTCCCTTCCACTTCCTGAGTCTCTCCTTTCTGCTGGTCCTGCCCATTTTGTGTACAGAGGTGAAAGGGATATGGCTCTTCCGAGTGCACTTCTTCTGGCCTGTGACCAGCTCAGGCTAATTATATGCCAGGTAGTGAAAGAGAACTAAAGCATATGGGCAGTAAGGACAGGAGCATGTCTGTAGGGCTGCGTTTCAGATGGTGTGTTGGGGGAGATGGAGAGTAGGGTTTAAAGTGGTGGTTTCTGGGATTGCAAATGCAGGGCAGTGGGCAGGAGCTGGGTGCAGGAATCTATATTCTTGATGCAGGTTTCTCTCTTTCTCCTCTCTGGCAGGACTTGGTCTGGATGCTAAGTTTCTACATCCGATTCTTCCTCACTTACTTGCCATTACTGGAAGTAAAAGGACTCCTGGGGCTCTTCCTCCTGGTCAGGTATCACTCACTTTGCTACATCCTATGGCAGTTTCAGCTCATAGCTGTTTCTTATCGATCACTGTGTTCGGTCCTTCCCTAGTAATGAAGCCACTCTTTCCATCTCTCCTTTTCTTATCTCCCCCCAATCTTCTGCCCATTGTGACTTTCTATGATCTGCAGTGGTTAAAGTATAATTTGACGGGCCCCGGAACCCTCCTAATCTCTGGGCCCCCTTCCCGTATTGTCTGGGCCCCCTTCATGCATGTGCGGGCCCCAGCCCAGGTAGGCATTTGCAACCACTTCTCAGTACCACATGCATCGGTGATTGCTCCATAAAAATATTTATAATTTTATATGGCGTTTGTGTCTATAGCAATTATTGTCGCAAACTAGCAAACACTGCATAACACAATAAGTATTGTGATTAACAACGGTGGGGCGTAGGACCTGCCAGCAGCCAGGGCGGGGTGGAATATGCATTCTGCCAGATTTTTCTATTTTTAGGGGCCCCGGAACTCTGGCCCCTCAAATTTGTGGGCCCCGGAACTGCGTTCCGGTGCATTCCCCCTTACTTTAACCCAATCTGAAAGGAGAGATTGTTTTCCCTGTGGCTTCACCACCTGGGTGAGCCTTTTTCTGTCTAGTTGGTTGGAGGCCATGTGGGAGAGGTTTTATCAGACGGGGACTAATGTGGCCCATTCTGAGTGCTTGTTCCTGGGCTCTCACAGGTTTAGATGGACATGTGATGAATGACTGCCATGTGTGTATTTGTCTGCACAGATTCATAGAGAGCAACTGGTTTGTCTGGGTGACGCAAATGAACCACATCCCCATGCATATCGATTATGATAAAAACGTGGACTGGTTCTCTACTCAGGTACAACCCTGTCCTCTCCTGGAAGCCATAGGTGTAAACTCCTGACTAGACGCCACTTTGCTGTAGATACTAGGGGTCTGCAGGGAACTTGTAGAGTGTCACAGGATTCAGTAGGGAAGGGTCCTGTGATCACTCTGAAATTCATGGTAATGGGAGGGGTGCATGCACTCCCTGGGTATGACTTGTTGGCTGCGGAGTGATCTGTGATTTGACGTAGAGCTCTCTCAATGCAAGAGCTACCATGTCCTTCTGTTTTCTTATGCCTTGACCATGTGTCCATTTCTGTAAGCATGAGGGGATCTCCACAGAGGAGTGTTGGGGCAGATTTGGCCTAATTCTGCTGGTAGGACCAGTTCAGTATTGGGTAAGACTATGATCCCATATCCCAGCATGCCATTCTCACCTAGGCTTGGCCTCATTGGCCTCTCATTCCTGAGGCCACGTCCTCAGATGAATCTGTCATCCCCGTCCTCAGATGAATCTGTTCAGTCTAGAGGAGAGCAAGGATGACACAGTGGCATCAAATTATCCTTCTGTCCAGGCAAATGAGAGAGAGAGAGCATTCATGGAACAACTCACTTCTCTCCTTCCTCCCCCAGCTCCAGGCAACGTGTAATGTTCATCAGTCTCTGTTCAATGACTGGTTTAGCGGGCACTTGAACTTCCAGATCGAGCACCAGTGAGTATGGGCCATGGGGTGAGGGAAGGAATCTTAAAGGAACATAAATTTGTTAGTCTTTAAAAGTGCCACAGGACTCCTTGTTTTTTTTTTTTTAAGGAACAAAAGTCACTGTGTGTACTGGGGAGGGCCAGGGACCCTGTGGGGCATCAGTGAAAACAGGCACAAAGGAAAGGGCAGGAGATCTATGGAGCACAAGACATGGAAGAGGCGTGGGAACTGTATTGGGCATCAGATGGAAGGGCACCAATGACTACATCCGTTGAGGGAGATGGAGTGGGAACTGTGTGGGTATCCATGAGTACAGGTGTTGAATGTAGTGAGATGGAGACACTAAAGGTCACCAGTTGATCTCAAGCTCAGGGTGAGACTAAGTCACCTGTGAGGTTGGCTCCCAGAAGGGAGGTAGGAAACCTGTGAAGCATTAGTGAGAGACCAGATTTCATCCAAGTTTAAATGATTCTCTGTAACTTAGAAGTCTTTAAATCAAGATTTGAGTACTTTGCTAACTTAACCATAGGTTATGGGTCTATTACAGTAGTGGGTGAGTGAAGTTCTGTGGCCTGCAATGTGCAGGAGGTCAGACTACATGATTGTGATGGTCTCTTCTGGCCTTAAAGTATATGAGTCTGAGATCTCGCTGAAACACTCCTTACTCTCTCCACAGTCTTTTCCCCACAATGCCTCGACACAACTACTGGAAAGTGGTCCCCTTGGTGAAGTCCCTGTGTGCCAAGCATGGCATCGAATACCAGTCCAAGCCCCTGCTCACTGCCTTTACAGACATTGTGCAGTAGGTATCAGTCAATGTAAAAATGTGGTGCAGTAGCCTTTCACAAGATAGGGACACTGGTCTTAGTGGGAAGACAGTGCCCATTGTGGGTGAGCAGGTTAGCTAGGGATGTGTAGTGAGAGGGCTGCAGCTAGACCAGATGAGATGCAGCAGAAATAGGATGGGCTGGTTCAGGGGACTGAGGCTGAGATATGGACCGTTATATATCTAGTCACTGATTTCAGTCGGCTGCAGATAGCTAGTGTGGACACTCCAGTGGAGGATGCTCTGCCAGCATCCTCTTCTCCCAGTGAAGCTTTGGCTCTGGTGCCCCTATTATTGTCTCTCTAGGGTTATGTTGGGGGAAGGGTGTCTCCTAGACTGATCTGTCCCAAGCCTCATTGATTCATCCTCTTTTTTGGGTAGCCCCTATTTGTGGTCTTGAAACCTTACTTGTCCAGATCCTTTACTTTGCTTTCCTCCTTCCTTTTTGTCTCCTGTTGGATTGCTTGCTTTAATCCTTGGATCATAGAGCATTCCCTTGTGACTCCATAGTGACTTTCTTGTTCTGTGCTTTTCCTGAGTTGCTTTATCTTTGAGTATCTCATACAGGAGGATTTGAATACACTAGGTTTTATTTCCTCCCCAGACTTGCTTTCTTGATCTTTAATCTCACTGTGCTGCTATATTTTATCATTTTGTTTCTAGACTAATCAGACTCACTCTTTCTATTTCTCCAGCTCTCTGAAGGATTCGGGGGAGCTCTGGCTCGATGCCTATCTACATAAATAAGCAGCAGTAGCTCCACACTGAGGTTTTCCCTACCCTCGCCGCCTCCCACTGTGGTCACCATGAAAACACACCACAGAGGATAGAGAGCTGGCTGAGCCAGGGGTGTGGAGCTGGGAAAGCTTAATCCCAGTAATGAGTGTAGGATTTTTTTTAAAGATGTTTGTTCTTAGTCCTCCTCATGCTTCTCCTATTCTGATACTGAATAATAGAGGATAAGGATAGAGGAGACCACCTGCCAGGAAGGAGGAGCCTGTAGGACTGGAAATTAGTGCCCTTTTGTTTGGTGATATTTCATTTGCTGTGTCTATAAAAGAGAAAACTCTTATCTAACATAGATATTTTTGAGATGCCTAGCTCCTTAGTATTTAACCCCTGCCCTACTCCTTCCCCAAGGAAGCTGGGACAGTCTAAGATCAGTGAAAACAGGAGTTGGGATGGGGGAAGAGGGATGAGAAGAAATGTAAGTGTAGGAAAAGAGAAGAAACTGGGTAGGGGCCGTGCTACTAAACATCATTGTGCATTTAAGGACTGTAAACCAAATGCCTAAACCTTGGGAGAGTGGAGTAAAGAAGAGAGGTTAAGGCACCATGAAGGGGGCTAGACTGCTTTGTAGGGATGAGTGTGAGAAGAGACACACCAAACCACAGTGCAGGCACAGGTGGGATGCCAAAACTTCCCTGGATATGCGGTGCCTGGCATGCAGTGCCTAGTGAGAGTGCTGCTACAAACATTCTTTGAGTGCTTTTTAGTAGAGGCAGAGAAGTGAGCCGCAGGATCTCTGGGTTAATTCCAGCTTGCAACTTCTGCTGGAGGTGGCATCAGTAGCTTCCACAGTGCCATACTCCTACAAATGAAAGAGGCGATGGACCAGTTCTTGATATTTGACTGCTTTTTATATTGATTTTTTTTATATTCTTCATTAGTGTAAGTGGAACCTCTAGTCCCCCCCAGATTAGCAGCTACAGTGCCTCCAGCAGTTTAGGAAGAAAAAGGCTCTGTAACCATCCTTGCTTCCTTGAGCGTGTACACTCATTACACTGCACCCTTCAACTACCAACAACTTTGTAAACACAGAGAGGATTCAGGGTTTTCTGCATCTAAAGCACTAGCTACTCCCATGTGAGCTACAGCCAAATCTTCTGCTGTTGAGGCATTAGGGTTCGGGACACCACTTGAACGTGTCCAGCATTCCAGCCAGCGGAGGGGCACATGCATTCCACACACACAAACACAGGTTGGTGTCTTGTATCTCTGGTTCTCTGTTGCTAGGTATGTCTACACTGTAATAAAAAGCCCGTGGCATCATCTGATCTGGATGCAGGGCTTTTGGGATGTGGGGCTAAAAATAGCAGTGTAGATGTAAGAGTTGAGGAAGGAGCCCAGGCTCCAAGACCCCCGTTGGGTCTTTGATCATGGTGTAGATGTAGCCTATTAGGCAATGTGCCTCAAAGACATGCTCTGAAAGGATATACTCTTCATTGTAACATGGTCAAAGAATATTAATTTGTCTTACAGTGTTTGCTGACACTACCTACAAGGCCCAACTGCCAAAATAGATGGAGCACCTGGTTTGACATTTCTAAAAGCTGCAGTTAGATCACTCACACCCTCCCCATCCATCACTTCTTTGTGTTTGAGCCTCCCCTCTCTAGGTTTTGGGTCCAAGCTCTTTTCTTTTCTCTTTGGAGCTCTCACATGGACAAATGTGATGTGAGGAGACTTCCCATCTTCCCTGCCCTCCCCTCATCCCTCTGGTGCCTACTGCAGCCAGCCAACATTGTGACAACTTTGTCAAATTAGATAATTAGGCCATGTCTACACCACAGATTTCTGCTGGCACAGCTATGATTGGGGTGAGAAAAGGTGTGAGCTCTGACCAGCATAACTGCCAGCAAAAGCCGCTAGTGCAGACACAGATATGCCAGCATAACTGCTTTTCCTTAGATAGCTAGTTTCACCTGGGTGATCGTACTGGAATAAACTATACAATTACAAAGTTCAGTTTTGCTGGTATAGCTGTGTCCACACTTGGTAAGCTTTGCCAGTAGAGTATACCAGCTGGTAGAGTATGTCACTATGCCAGCAGAGTGCTCCTAGGGTAGACATGGCCATAGTATTCTCTGGGGACTGTAACGACTCCTGCGAGTGCTTGATCATGTTGATTCTAAATAGGTGTGCATGTGCCATGTACACAGTTGCTGGAAGATTTTTTTTCCCTAGTGGTATCAAGAGGGTTGGCTCTGGAGTCGTGTGGGCCCTACTGATCCCTGCCTTTTCAGTTCTTTCTTACTGCCTGTGATGGTCACTGGAACATCCATTTTCTCTTGCTGTTCAAGTTTCTTTAGTGGTTATTTGGACTGTTACCTGTAAATAATTTGTAGTTTAGTTAAGTTAACTTATGAGAGTCAATTTTTTTCCTTCTTGGGGGATGGGGTATGCCTCATTTCCCCCAGCTTCAAAATATGCAGAGCCTGTAAAAGGCCCATATCCACTTAAGTGTCTTGGGGAGGTGCATCAGAGGAGTTGCTGTAAGATCTGTAGGGATTTTCATCCAAGGACCAAGAAGGAGAGGAGTCAGAGACTGAAGTTTATCTTTGTGGAAGCGGCTTTCTGACCAACATCAGGCTTACCTGAGTTGATACCCAATGTGTCAGTTTTGATACACAGTGCATTGGCATCTGTGAGAGAGACAGCATCAGGGAATGATTCTGTGGCTAGAAACCCTTAGCACCATCACAGATGATTAACACCAAGTGATTCCTCATGGCTACGGTACTGCTCCCATTCCCCTGTACTGCACAAGAGACAGAGGAAAACAGACAGGGCGCTTGCCAACTCCTAAAAGAGTGGGGCAGAAAGGCACAAGCAGAGTTCATCCTACGGCGGGCCACTGACGCGCCCCATCCATTGCTGTGTATCATTGATTCCGACAAATCAGTGAGGAGGACCTGCAGCTTTCCTCCAGGCCAGAGATCTTCAAAGGGGCCAGGGACTTCGTAGAGGGCATGACACCATCACCCCCCTCCCAGGCATGAGAGTACTTTGGACATCAGACCACAGCTGTCAAAGAAGCACCCAGTGCTGTTGGTGTCCTCCATTAAAGTCCACCTGGCTTCAGTCTTGGGGTTCTACCCTTGGGTGGCAGGCTGCTCCCTCCTAGCCAACTCCATGGTGGGGTGTTTCCTAGGGGTGGTCTTAGTGATTCCAGGGCCCAGGGCAAAAGTCAAGGATGGACCCCCCACATTTGCCTCCCCCCACCTCGCTGGTGCCCCACCAGCCCCCATCGGGACCTCACCCCCTGGCCTTGCGGGGCCCCCTACTGGCCTCACAGGGCCCCTGGACTCGCTGAGGCCTCCTCCAGTGGCCTCACAAAGGCCCCCCCACTGGCCTTGTGGGGGCCCCATGGACCCCCTGTCAGACTCACCACGGGGCTGCCTGGCCCCCCACCAGCCTCACAGTGACCCCAGCCCCACCCCACCAGACTCGCTGTGGGACTCCCTGGCCCCACCAACCTCCCTCCCCCCACCGGCCTCGCAGGGCCCCTCCCCTGGCCCTCGCTGCCAGCTCCACTGGCATGCTTGCTTCTCTGTCCATCATGGAAGATGGTGGCCATAACTTTAGCCAGGAGAGTTTCAGGACCCAGGGCCATCACATCTGTACCGCCTTACATAGCTTTCTTCAAAGATAAGGTTCAACTGTGCCCTCACCCAGCTTTCCTTCCGACGGCGGTGTCACAGTTTCATGCACACCAAGACGTATTTCTTCCAATATTCTACCCAAAGCCACATACCAACAACCAAGAGCAGAGGCTGCACATGCTAGATGTTCGATGGGCTTTGGCTTTTTACATAGAAAGGCCTAACAATGCAACTCTTTGTAGCACTAGCAGACAGGATGAAAGGCCTTCACAAAGGATCTCCTAGATGCATCAGGACATGTTATGAATTGACAAATACTGGCCCCAACACTGACAGCTCACTCTATACGGGCGCAGGTGTCGTTGGCGGAGTTTCTTGCCCAAGTCCCAATTCAGGACATCTATAAAGCTGCAACATTGTCGTCTGTTCACATCTTTGTGATGCATTATGCCATTATCCAGCAAGCCAGAGATGGCAGAGCTTTTGTGCAAGTGGTACTGCAATTGGTAAGTCATTAAAGCTCAACCTCCTCCTCTGGATCTGGATCTGTTTGCGAGTTACCTACGTGGAATTGACATGAGCAAACACTCAAAGTAGAAAAATGATTGCTAACCTTCCATAACTGTTCTTCGAGATCTGTTGCTCATGTCCATTCCAAGACCCACCCACCTTCCCCTCTGTTGGTGCCAGCCAGCAAGACAGGAACTGAAGAAGCAGCAGGTCAGCAGGGCTCTATATATGGTGCAATGAAGGTGTGACTCCAGGGGTCTCTGGAGCTGAACCTACGGATACCACTAGGGTAAAAACCTTCTGGGGACTGTGCGTACCATGTTCACACACCTACTTGGAAGGGACATCAGTAATACATCTCTAAGAACAACAGTTACAGAAGGTTAGTAACATCCCCTCCGCGCCCCCCCCCCCCCCCAACTCTGGCTACTATCCAAAAGAGTGGAGGGCTTGAGAAATAGGCAATGTGACCCTTCCCTTGGCTGGAATGAGAATTCATTTTTCTTTAATGAAAATAATTAAATTGCCATTAAATAATGGATTCAAAGTGTTAAATAAAGAACATACTTTAAATCAAATCCTCTGGGCTCCTGTGGTGGTTGTCCTCTGCTCTGTCCATTTTCTTTCCCATCATGATCTTTGATGTGTGGAATTAGTAAGGAGACCTCCTGCCTTTCCCCAGTCCCTTCTACTGTACAGGTAAAGCACATCTGTGCTGAAGACAGCTTTCTCAGGGCTTATCTGCAATTGTGAAATGAGATCCCATAGAAACTAAGAACAATCACAAATCTTGTCACCTTCTGCTTCAAGTTCAAGATGTTCTTTAACCTTGCCCTCACTAGCATAAACATAGAGCATGTACATTTTACACAAACAAACAAAACCCTATCTAAACAAAACTCTGCCCTTCACACCCCATTTTCCCTGGGGGGTGAGGATGAGAGGGAAAATGGACCACATGTGCCACAAGTTAGTCACGTCACTGAATGCGTGCCTGGAAGATGCTGAGATAACCTGGAGATGGGGGTAGTTTAAGAACCTATAACGATTAGGATTGAATTGGTCAAGTGAAAGTATTCATCAGGAGAACACCTATCTGTCAATGCTGCAGCGGGAGTGGCTGCTCTACCTTGGCCATCAACTTCCTATGCAGATTTCTCAGGTTCTGGAAAAACCCTTGTGCATCTGGACAGAGGGTTCTCTCAACTGTTGGACCATGGGCTGTTTAGAGAGGGAAGGCTCTCTTCCCATCTTAAATCATTTCTGGACAGAATTATATTTAATCCATGAACATCTTCCAGGTTCAACATTGTCCAAAACTTTTATCAGAGCTCTGCATTTTCTCCCTCTCTCTCACTGAAAAAGGAACATCCCATAGTGCAGTGACCCAATCATCCAGCTCACCAGCACACACACAACATGCACTAAAATAGCAGAGGGGAAAAAACTGAGGGGAAGCCTTAATGTAAAAAACCAAAGGGAGAATGAGTCAAAGCCAGAAATGCTGCATATGCTGACTCTGCTCCAAGACACCCAGGCACAGGAGGATCTTAAAGCAGAAATAAATTCTAATAATCTTGCCTTTCTATAGCAACTTCCTTCATTTTGCGCTGTTCAGCTATCACAAAAGCATGTAATGTTGAGATTTTCAGTATCACTGTCCAGACAGAGCCTCAGTTTTAAAAAAAATCTTATCTAAAACTTACAATTTGAACAAAATATTTTTCCTCTGTGAAAATCCACTGGCTCTTTCATATTCTTTAAAGAGGCCCTGGGATGTGTTATGCTGCAGTGGCACACGGTCCACAAGAGTCCTGGAGATACGTGGTCTCACAGACATCACAGAATTATTGCAGTGATGTTGCTGTGGTTGGTCCAAGGATACAAAAGACAAGGTGGGGGAGGTAATATCTTTTACTGGGCCAACTTCTGTTGGTGAAATAGACTAGATGGGACTGAGCTGAGCATTTGCATCAACAGATCGTGGTCCGCTAAAAGATATTACCTCACCCACCTTGTCTATCCTAGAATGCATTATTCTGGGTCCTTTTTAGTGAATTCCCCCCTTACTTCAAGCCCCACTGCCTTGTGCTTCTTCCCCTCCGGGCTCTCGGAGTCCCTGGGCGGCGAGGCAAGCAGCAGCGTGGTCAGGAGCAGTGGGGGCGGGCATAGAGCTCCCGCAGTGATGCCCCCCCTCCTGCCCGCTCGCTCCGCTCCCAACTGATCCAGCGGCCCCGTGCCATGCGCTCTACGCCCGCCGCCGCTGCTCCCGACCACGCTGCTGCTTCTGCTTGCCCCGTCGCTCGTGGAGTCCAAGAGCCCGGAGGGGAAGCATAAGGCGCCACGCCAGTGGAGGTGGTGGACATGGAGAGCTGGAGACGGGGGGTGGGAATGGAGCGGTCCGGAGCAGCGTGAGTCGTTGGACCAAGGGGTCAGGATGGGGGGCTGGGGAGGGATGCAGGAAGTTAGGGGCCTGGAGAGGGGTTGAGGGGGCATGAGGTCAAGGAGACTGGGTAGGGATAGCTCTGGCCAGGTAAGGGGGAGGGGTGAAAGAGAGGGTTGAAGAAGAGCCCTGGGCGGGGGGCGGGGGGAGGTTGATGGGGAAGGGGTCCCGGGGGCAAGAGGAGCAGAGAAGTGGCCGAGGCGGTTGGGTTCTGTTCCTGGGCTGGGTAGGGTCCACTCCTGCCTTCATGTCCTTCAGAGATTCTTATACTGTGCAGATAGTTGGATACAGAACATGCTGATGCACATCTTCCTCGGCTGCTTCTGAGAGTGCCAATACAACCAGCATCTCTTTTATCTCCGCCCGAAAGGTCTCCTGAGGCCACTCTAAGCTGCCAGTCTTTTACCAGGACCTGGAAACTAGTTTCAGTCACCAGGTCCATGACAGCAACTGAAGGGGAGGACCTCCTAGCAGAACCCCAGCTATACAACTTCAGCAATGAGTTCGCCTTGGTGTGCAGAGGTTAATCCTGGTTGGTGTCACCAGAATCTGAGACCTCCTAGACTATGACTAGAGGGATTGGGTGTAGCTCGTGGTGCTTGGCCAATGTATGGGGTTGTCTACCCCAGATGCCCCCTGTTGTACTCCAGGACAGCCATGTCTCCTGTTTCTCTTCCTTTCCTTGAGCTCAGCACTTAACCCTCACTCCAGGTCCTGAAAAACTTGTAAACACCAGTGTTTTGTAACCTCATAAGAACTTGTAAACACAAGCCTCTGATCCTATCCAGCCACCCTGATGCACCACCTGTGCCAGCTGTATAATATCCAGCCACTCTGCTTCTGAACCACACACAGAGAACAGCTGTACGTGCTTGTGATTCATACTATTCACTTACTTGCCTTTGTGTCCCACCCCAGCACCAAGTGGCAGGCCATGTTGCTACCTGAGGATGGTGGGAAAGCACAGTGGGCCACCAGTGCTCCACTCTGGTTCCATGGCTGGCTGGGAAAATTAGCTGGTGCCGCCTCCATGGAGCTGTGAGCACAGGACCCCCTGCTACACAAACTCTTCTGACACCTGCCCTGTTTTTCAGTGAGAAGAATATGCTGGCACACATCTATGTGGGGTATATTAGGTTGCAGCCCCTATTCTAATGCCTCCAGAACCTCCTCATCAACCTCCTCCCGGTGCTGAGCAAAATGGACATCCATCTCGCTAAGAGGAGGAAGCTGGATGGGTGCGTGGAGAATATACTGTGACTGGGGGGCTGGTTCATTTTCCACTCACAGCTCTGGGAAAGTTCCTTTGGGCAATGTCCACTGATTTCTTGCATGATTTTGAAGAGCACTAGGCACTGTCCTAGGTTCTCTGCTCAATGTCACCTATTAGTTCCTTAGTTTTCAACCTTTGATTTCACTCCCGTTCTTGTTACCTTCTTTGTTGTCCTGCCATAATTAGCTGGAGCCTGGGCTTAGTGGATCCTCCCCATAGTTGAGGGGGAAGGCGTTTAATTGTGGACAGGCCTCCAGACATCTATTTCCAGGATTTTCAAATAGTCTGTAGCGATTACTGGGACACAGATAAAAGTTGATGAGTTCCAGCAGCCTGGCAAATAGAGCTGAATCTTTCAGTTCAAGCAGTAGAGCTCAGGTTTAAAGATCCAACAGTCCAGATTTGATCCCAGCTGCTTCCAACTCTTCCCTCCTCCCCCCTCCTCAAGGGTACTACACTCACATCAGTATTCAAAGAAGTACTAGCTCTTCCAGTATGAGGTGAATGTCCTGTAAGAGCCCAGTCTACAGGCAGCTGAGTCTGCACTGGGGAAGACATTACTAGCTAGCTGAACATGGGGGTAGTTGTGAGGTGAGATTAAAATGTTGGATTTTCTCAGGGACACCCACACTGAGCACTAGTGAAACACGATTGTATTGCACAGCCATAAAGCTATAAGACAACATTAACTGGGTCATGGGACAACATGTGACATGTATGAATTGACTGTGTCACAGTTGTTGAGGCTCACTTAACACAGAAAAACAAAATCTGTGCCAGGTTAAAAGAGTCCTGAGTCTCAACACTCTGTTCTGGCAACCTCTTGGATGTGAAATCATATTCTAGCTTCCAAAATAAGAATGCCCAGGGCAAACCTACAGGTGCTACTCATTTATATTTGTGCATGGGCACATTTTCCACTGTAGGCAGCTTGTTTACACAAAATGAGTGCATGCAAATTGGCTCAGCTTTTGTGCCCTTCTGGTTCCCAAAAGTGTATTTGCTATCTATTTAATCTGTTTGTTGGGATGGGCTGTGTTTATGGTGCTTAGATTGCTTGCCATGGCAATCTATGTGTGTGAGAGTATCAGAAACACGTTATTCTCATAGGCTATGTCTACATGTGTTAAGTTGACTCTTAAGCCTACTTAAGTCGACCTAAACTTCCAGTGTAGATGTATCCTTAGAGAAGATAACTATGTTCTTAACTTACAAGATCTCTGAAATTACCCAGTTTGGGGTCATCAGTCTTTGTTTAGAGCTTGTTAGAAATCTAGTCCAGAGAAATGAAGACTAACTAGTCCGTGTGCCGAGTTTGTTCAAATTCTCCCATGAGAATTGGCAGGGTGATTCCAGGATGTTGCTGGGATCTCAATTTTGATCCAAATTCTCCCTGACAAACTTGAACAGATTTGAGAAAAAAAGAATCAGTCCAGCAGAGTCTTTTATAGATCCTTGCAGGCTGACTGATAGCTTTTTGAGAGCAGGTACCTCCTTGAACAATTAATAGGTGATTACCTGTGGCTCTGAAGTATCATCTATATCCTGTGCACATGGGTAACTAGTTACATTACACAAGGTAACTGGCTGTTTACAACTTTTCACAGGTATTTACTAAGCAAATGTCAAAGAGAAATAAAAATAATAGTATTGTATCATCTGAAGTTTCATCTAAATGTTAATATGTTCCTTATGAATTTTATAGGGAATGACTCTCACCACCATTGTATTCTCCTCTAATATGTCTCTAAAGGTCAGATTTTTTAGGGCCTGCAACTTGCAAAATTGTGTGATTTGACACATTGTATTGTATCAGGGTTTCGCAATGACTGGTCCATCATCAAGCTGCCCTGATCCATGGTAGGCTTCTTGCTGGTGCCTGAGATTTCCCTGACACAGAATACTGATATTTCAAATATTAAGGGTTTTTGTATTGCATTTAACATGACTGTACTCATTCAATTATTGCTGAACATTATAAAGTAAACTGACTGGGTTGACATTGGTTGCCGTGGTGGTGTATGCAAAGCATGTTTGCACACATTTGTTGGAAGAACATAATTAACAGAAAGTGGCAAATGAAATTTAAATTTTAGTAAAACTTTTTCTTAGCTAAGCTAGATGATGTCATTCTCACAGCAAACAAGGATTCTGGTGGCACTTTTAAAGGCTAACAAATTTATTTATCACATGAGTTTTCGTGGGAGAAAATCCCACTTTGTCAGATGTTTGAAGATGGGGAACTTACAGAATGGGAGCAAAATAAATGCAGGGGAGTGTAACTCAGGATCAGCAAATCAAAGCAGTTGTTTAGAGTCAAACAGTAGACAATAGCATGTAGTAGGGAGATGGAAGGAGAAAGGAAAGCAAAATTACCTGTTGTAATGAGAGGAAAAAACTTAGTCTCTATTCAGCCCTAAATTGACTGTCAAATCTGCATATGAATTGCAATTCTGCAGTTTCTCTTTGAAGCTTTGATTTGTTATCCATTTGCCTGAGTATGGCTATTAACAGATCATTAATGGCGTGTCGAGGAAGACTGAAGTGTTCCCCCTATTGGTTTTTTAATGTTGTTATTTCTGAAGTCAAATTTGTTACAATTTATTCTTTTGTGCAGAGCCTGTCCTGTTTGTCCAACGTATAAGGCAGGGGCTGGCAACCATTGCTGACCCCTGTGCCAGCCACTCCTCCTCGACCCTCAGCTGGTGCCGACAGCCCATTCATGGAAAGAAGCCACCTGGAGGGGCTCCTCTCAGCAGCGTGCCTGGGGACCCCTATCCCCAGTTATCTGGAGTCACTCCTTTTGGCGGCAGCACACCACAGAGAGGAGTTGGTCTGGGTGGCTTCTTTACATGGTATACCTGGGGCATGGACACGGCAGGGACCTCTGCACTGCAGCCGCCCCCGAAAGAAGCCACTTGGAGTGTCTTTTGGTGACAGGAGTGGCAAATTCTGTGGTGCCACAGAGGATGCCGAGTGCCGCTCCGAATGGGCTCGTGTGCCACTGTTGGCACTCATGCCGGGGGTTGCCCACCCCTGGTATAAGTTGTGGAGGAGGGAGGGGGGCATATTTCTGGCACATGATGGCATAAATCATATTGGTGGATGAGCAGATGAATGAGCCCTTCATGGCGTAGCTGGCTTGATTAGATCCTATGATGGTGTCTTTTGTGCAGATATGTGGGCAAAGCTGGCAGGG
Source organism: Pelusios castaneus (assembly GCA_007922175.1). NCBI lineage: Eukaryota > Metazoa > Chordata > Testudines > Pelomedusidae > Pelusios > Pelusios castaneus. The sequence goes on along the minus strand of ML685927.1, from coordinate 2,288,824 downwards.
ATATGTGCCCACTTTAATGTTTCTGTTGTTAGGTCTGTCGGTGCTGGTGAGTATCTGTTTAAGGTTGGGGGGCCTGTATGTAAGCGAGGCAAGATCTGCCGCTCCAGGTCTGAGGCCATGTCTACACTCAAAATGCTGCATCCATCACCATGGATCAATGCAGCAGGATCGATTGAGCAGCCAGTGTAGAACCGCTCAGTCAATCCCAGGCGTGCTCTCGTGTCGACACAGTAACTCCATCTCTCCAAGTGGAGTAACACTGCATCAATGGGAGAGCACTGCTGGTCGAAGCAGCGGAGTGAAGACATAGTGGTAAGTGAGAGTAACAAAGTCATGGGAGATATGCATTCTGCAGCACGCAGATTACATATCTCCTGTTGATTTAGCTCTGCAGCGTAGACTAGGCCTGAGAGAGTGAGGATTGGCTTGTAGAATAATATATTATAGATCCTTGATGATGTGCTATAGAGGTCTGACTTGGGGGTTTTGTAGGTGGTGACCAATGGCGTTCTGTTGTTTTCTTTCTTGGGTTTCTCCTGTAGTAATTAACTTCTGGGTACCTGTCTGGCTCTATCTGTTTCTTCATGTCTGCGGGTGGGTATTGTAGTTTTAAGAATGCTTGATATTGATCCTGAAGGTGTCTGTCTCTGTCTAAGGGATCAGAGAAATGTGGTTATATCTTAGGGCTTGGCTGTAGACAATGGATCGAGTGATGCGTCCTGGATGGAAGCTCAAGGGCTTTAGGTAACTATAGCAGTCTGTAGGTTTTCGGTATAGCGTGGTGTTTATGTGCTAAGTTCAGTGCTTTTTTTTCTAAAAAAAAAGGTACCGGAACTCCTATTAATGTCCGTCGTGTCATAAAGAAATAACACTGAAAATAGTGCAGTAAACAGTAAATTTTTGAATATATCAAAGAAATAAAAATACAAGGTAAAAACTGTTAAGTTTTATTAACTATGCAGGCCGCTAATATACTGAAAGACAACCTGTGAGGTCTTACAGCAGGGGTCCTCACACTTTTTAAATAGGGGGCCAGTTCACGGTCCCTCAGACTGTTGGGGGGCCGTATTATAATTAGAAAAAAACGTGAATGCGTAGCTATCACGTCTGCTGCTGGCCTGTGTTTCTGGGTACTGGGTGGCAGGCAGTAATGCATCCACACACTTTTTGTTGGTGCTGTGGGCTCCGGCCAGGCCCAGAGTGTGGGACTGACCGATGTTAGCCTGCTGGCCTGCTGTTGTGTACGCAACTAGTAACCAATGTTCCCTCTAGGTTTGGTGGCTTGTGTGCAAAATTTTCAAGCCGTGTGAAAAACTTTTTCAGAATAAATTTTTGGGGAAAACTCACAAGACAGAAATTATAGGCATTAATTGAAGATAAAGTGGCTGTAAATAGAATTAATTAATTAATTGTGTTTAATTAATTTAATTGGAATGAATTTGGAATTGAAATCTAATTTTAAGAAAGGTTTTTATTTAAAATTAATTTTTAAAAAGTTTTAAAAAAGAAGGGAGAGAAAGGAAGGCAGGGAAGAGGAAGACAAAGAAGAGAAAAAGGAAAGGAAGAAAGAAGAGAAAGGAAGGCAGGGAAGAGGAAGACAAAGAAGAGAAAAAGAAAAAAAGGAAAGGAAGAAAGAAGAGAAAGGAAGGAAAGGAAGAGGAAGAGAAAGGAAGGCAGGGAAGAGGAAGACAAAGAAGAGGGGAAAAAAAGGAAAGGAAGGAAAGGAAGAGAAAGAGAAAGAAGAGAAAGGAAGCAGGCCCGGGGGTCTGGAGGGGGCGGTGGGGGCTGCCGGCCTGCGCGGGGGTCCCTCCTTGTCCCCACCCCCACCCCTCTAACCCGGGCCGTCTCCTTGTCCCCACCCCCACCCCTCTAACCCGGCCCGTCTCCTTGTCCCCGTCCCCACCCCTCTAACCCGGCCCGTCTCCTTGTCCCCCCACCCCTCTCTAGGCCTCCCTCCAGCCCCCTTACCTTGCCGGAGGCTGGGAACCACAGGGACGGCCGGCAGAGCTGCTTGCCGGCCAGTCCGCTCCCGCCCTGAGCACGCTGTAACTGCGCATGCTCAGGGCGGGAGATTTAAATCTCCCCAGCCCGGCCCAGCCTGCACAGCTGGGAGGGAGCACCGGCGGGGAAAAAAAGGTGCCGGAACGCTGTTCTGGTGCGTTCCGGCAGAAAAAAAGCACTGGCTAAGTTGCACTATAGTGTTGAGAAAGTGGATCTCCTATGTGGAGTGTTCCAGGTTAAGGTTGATTGTGAAGTGGAAATTGTTGAAATCTCTGTAGAAATTTTCAACAGCATCCTTTCCGTGGGCCCAGATGATGATGTCATCAATGCTCCCTCCAAATCTAGTAGCTGTAAACTTTTGAAAGAGCAACCATAACATTTTGTTCAGAGTTATGAAAAGCCTCCGTTCCTGAGGTGTTTGTAACGCTGGGATTCTACTGGAATGTGGCCCAGCTCTGAAGGCAGAGTGGAAAGCGGCGGCTGCTGGCCAACTGTCCAGCTCAGAAGCAGCACGGCCACCCGCAGCAGCACAGAAATAGGGTGGCAGGATATGGCATTGCCACCCCACTTCTCTGTTGCTGCCAGTGGTAGCCCACCCCTACCCTCAGAGCTCGGTATCTGACCAGCAGTTGTTGCTTTCCTAAAGACTTGCCTCCCCCCGCCTCTGAATACACTCCATCCAGTCTGAAAACCTCTGTTATAAAGGATTCTTTCAACTTTTTATTTGAGAAGCTCTCGCGCTGCTATTCTTTTGCATCAGGCTTTTAATTTTTAGCAGGGGAAATCTTCTTGGGCTAGAAAAATGCCATTTCTTTGAGTCATAAATTCTATGCAGACATAAACTTTCCTTTTCTCATTAGTCTTCTTCATGAAAATGTTGGTGGCTTGTCAAAATCAATGAACTTTCTGAGTGTGGGCTCTTGCCTATCAGATTAGCAGCAGAAGGACCAGATAGCGCACTGCGAACACCTGGGAGCTTTCAGACTGGTGGTAGTGGTGTGCGGGTGAAGAGAGCCTGGCTCCCTCCTGATTTGACTCTTGGACCTGCATAAGGCCAAGTGGCCCATTTACACTCACTGATGCCCCGTGTGGACCAGGAGCTCCCCAATTCCTTCTGAGGGGAGGAAGTGAGAGACCAGGCTCTTTCCAAGCATTATCCTGGACCCAGCACAGGGCACCAGTAGCCAGTCCCTCCTTTGGGGGAACACATAGGTCAGGAGCGACACCAGCTTTGGGGTAGGGGAGAGCGAGAGAGAGAGAGGCAGGATTGTTCGTCCCCTCATTCCCTCTTCTGGGAAAACAACATTATTTTTCTGCCAGACGGTATTGTTCGTCCTATAATGGTGAGTGAATGTTCTGTCCTACCTAGTGAAGGTTAAGGCTCAGACCCTGTTGATCAGTCATTGTGGGTTTAGGGGGTGGGGTGTTATTACAGTTGAACATAATGGAATTTGGTTTTTACCTCTTTTTAAAAAAAAGAAATGAAAAGAAAAACCTAAGAAATCACACACACAACCTATGGTAAAAAGGATATTACATTTGCAATGACAAGGACTTGAAAGATAGGAAATACCAGATTTTGCAGTTGAACCTACAAGGGTTATTCCGTAATCTTTTCCATGTGTATTATGATAAAGTCTTTAGTTGCATGATCATATATTGCTTTCCCCCCCACAGGACTCTTGCCTCATTCTGTGTCCAGGATGGACAAAGGGGCAGAATTAAGGGGTCCTGCCACATAATTTTGGTTTCATTTGCTACATTAGTACACAGGCCTTGGTCTTGGGCAAACCATTTAGATGTTCAATAATGTGCTACTACTGAATAAGTTGCATTTCATCATTGGTTTCTAATTCACTTTGGTTTGTTCTGTGTACAACCTATTTATTGAATTCACCTAATCTACCAGAGGAGGAAGGTGGTTTCTCTGGATCTTGATATCTGCCCCCATCCATTACTGTTCAGATGTACCTTGGTCCATGTAGATATCCAAAGCAGCTCAGCAGAGTTCTTTCTCCCACTGGGGAAAGCTGACATTCAAGCCTTGCCTGCCTATATTGATTGCAACTTTATTTTACATGCTTGGATTTGTTTCCAGGCAATAGTGAAAATTTATTTCGTCTTTTTGTCCCACCTCTTTCTTGCTGGAGAGTGTCAGGGGACTGATGCATTGTTTCCTCTGGGCACGCTGGCATATGGAGCGCCCTACTCAGTACCTCTTCGTCAACAGCAGCAAAACAACCTTGAAAGCTCACTATAGAAACCTCAAAAGGAGCTCCATATTGTGACACAACCTTCTCAGGCAGTCCAGAAGGTGAATGTCATCACCACTTGTCTTTCAAGAGTTGAACAGGGGAGTTGGGGCTTCATACTACAGTCTTGTTTTCTCACATCCCTGTATTTTTCCTCTCTCATTTATGTTCAGTCTGCTCTTCTGACTAATTGGGCCCCAACTTTCTCTCCTCTGCAGCTCTCTGAAGAAGTTGGGGAAACTCTGGCTTGATGCCTACCTGCATCAATAAGCAGCAGCAGCTCCTATGGAGGAGTTACCTGGGACTGAGTGCCATGAAGACATAGCAGTGGAGGGCAAGCAGGTTCAGGGAGATGAATGAGCCTAGCTGTTTTACTAGGGGACCTGGTAGACTTAGTTCTAGAGTGAGAGTGGGCTTCACTAAGACACTTTTCTCTTATTCTACTTTTGTAGGTCTTGGCTACAAAGGATGGTATGGGTAGAGAGGGACTATTAGAGGATAGTCTTAATATGGGGACGGGGGCTTTAGCAATGGGAACAGCAGCCCGTCCCTCTGCTGATATCTGCCTTGCTGTAGACATTGCAATGAAACCTATCCAGATTCTTCCAAGGGTGAAAGAATAGAAGGGACAATAGGGACAGTGTAAAACTTTCTGGAGAGATCAGTCAGTCAGGGACAGGGAGAATGTGGAGAAATAAGGAGAAAAGCCAGTGCTGAGAAAGAAAAGGAAGAGCCTTTTAATGGTATATATTTAAAATCTGTAAATTAAGTATGTAAACCACAAAGTGGGTGTGAAACTGAATACTGTGGACATGAGACTAGAGCAGCCAAAACTCACGGTGGAGATGGGTGCTAGACCACAACACCTAATATGATTAGCCATGAAACTAGAGGCATCTCACTGGAACAGAGACATGACTAGACATGATGCATCATGTTCAGAGGACCTGCTTATGAGAGTGCATTTATGTTTATATTACCTGTAAAACAGGTAGTTAGGAGAACCTCAATCTCTGGTTAGTTGTCCATTTGCAATTTCCAGTGTAAAGAGTTTGAACAGTTTCTCTCCTGCTTGGGGCAAATGCAGGTGAATAAAAGGGTTAATTGAGCAAATACTGATATTGCATGTGTGACGGGGTATGCAGTAACCCAGAAGAATCCCTAGTCCATTGGTTTAGCTAATAAAATACCTCTAGGGGTTTAGCTTTGAGAAGGACCCTTGGAAGTAGAGTCCTGAATGGATACAAATATGCAGATCCGCATCTGAGCTGCATCTGCAAGAAATGGTCCGCAGATATCCATGTTGTATCTGCTGATGTGGATATCCGCATATTTGCAGGGCTCTAACCAAACACAGATAAAAATATGTGGATCTGTATCTGATCTGCATCTGCAAGAAATGGTCGGCGGATATCCACACTGTATCCATGGATATAAGGCGGACAGCTGCGGATTTGCAGGGCTCTACTTGGAAGTCTCCGAGGCAGATCTATGCCAGTGTGATTCCATTTTTGTTCAATCACAAAGTGTAAACAGATGTAACAGAAACCTCAATATTATTACTTATATTGCTCTCCCATGTGGTACCGCCTGAAGCTTTAAAGGCCTCCCAAGGAAGGCACCTAAGTGGCACTGGTTCCCTGGCTTCTCGTAAAAATGTAAAGAAGAGTTGCTAGTGCAAACATGAGTGTTTGAACTGAATCATTTCTGTCTTTAATGAATGGTGTAACAGAGCCAATGCCCCCCCCCCCAACTTTCACAACTGGCCGGAGCTAGGGAACTTGCTTCTACTCCAAATGGATAAACTACTCAGAGTCACAAGCCCCTACCACTTAGTGGTTTTCAAAGGTCGGGTCGTGACCCAGTACTAGGTTGCAGACCTGCAGGTACCAGCACTCTCCCGGTCGATGCTGCTCTGAGGGCGGGGATTGCTGTGCCTCACTCTCTGCCCGGCTGGTGTTGCCCCGTGCTCCCCGCCTGGCCGGCCGGCACTGCTCCAGAGCAAGGGGCGGGTGTCTCGCGCTTCCCAGCCGGCTGACACTGCTCCTAGTGGGAGCGACTGCCCTGTGCCCTGTGCCCTGTTCTGCTGGCGAAAGCTGCTCCAGGGAGGGGACAGCTGCTCTGATCCTCATCGGCATTGCCCCGACCACCGAGGGCGCTGCTTTGGGGCATAGGGGGTCTTCCCCAAGCCAGGGCTGATCTGGGGCTTCTCCCCCACACTTGAGCCCCAAGCCAGGACTTTGCACTGAGCCTCATGCTAGAGCTTCTTCCTCAGCCCTGCTCAGAGCGGTAGCAGTGGCAGGAAATTTATAAGGACAGTGGCAGCCCTGTGATAGTGGCAGGCCAAGGTCCTTTCATATTTCCTGTCACTGCTACCCCATTCCCATGCACACTGGGAATAGGGGCCACTCTTGTGGCTTCTCTCCGAGGCATGCCTGGGGCATCTTCTTTCTCGTTGCATGTCAGAGAGAGGGCCTGCTCCAGGTGGGTTCTTGCCATAGTGTGTCTGGGGCTCCTTTCCACCGTGGCTGGGGTCCCCAGTGACACCACAGAAAGAAGGCCTCTGGGTTTCTTTTGGCCTGGTGCCTGGGCACCCTACCTCCCACCCCCAGCTGTTGCTGCCACCAAATTTTCAGGCGGCAGCTCCCTTTTTTGGCAGAAGGGCTGCCGCATGGCTGAGGGGTCAGGAGCTGGAGCCCAGGAAAAAGGTTTGAAAACCACTGCCCTACTGAATGCAAGTGCAGGGCAGATTCCTTTATGGCTGAGTTCTGATTCTCAAGAGAGGAGGTGATGAGGAAGAAATAAACAAATTTGGATCCCCCATTATTGTTCCAGGATGAAAGGAAGATAGGGATTGGCTGCTCATAGCCTCTAAGGTCAGAAGGGACCAATATGATCACCTAGTCTGACCTCCTGCACAATGCAGGCCACAGAACCTCACCCACCCACTCCTGTAATGAACCTCTAACCCATGACTGAGTTATTAAAGTCCTCAGATCATGATTTAAAGACTTTAAAATACAGAGAATCAACCAGCAAATGAGCGATGCCCAACGCTACAGACGGCAAAAAATCCCCAGCGCCCAAGCCAATCTCCATTCAGTTTTCCACTCTGCTAAGGAGAAGGAATCTCTCTCAGACCATGCTGCTTCTGCTGTACTGGGGCACTTATACATTCAACCCATCCCTGTTTTTGTTGTGATATTCGCAAGACCTTTAAAGACAGATGAACTGAATGGGGGCGTTTATAAAGGGCAACTTCCTGATCCTTTCGCTCTGGTGCCATCATGTGGCCAGTTCTTAATTCATAATGAAAGAGGTGCCAGGGCTCAAACAATTAGGTGAGCAGGATCAAGCAATTTTTTTATTTTCGTAACAGATGCGGTAAGCCCAGAGTTGCTGGGGCTATGAACTGCCAGGCCTAGAGGGTACCAGGACTCACTCTTGGCAAAAATTAAGCAATGTGTGGGTCCAATATTGTCACTCAGATTTCATTTAAACTTTGAATGCGAAAACCTTGACTTTCAAAGAGAATACATACATTTGGATAATCACAATATCTAATGAATATCTAGAACGTGAACCTGTTTCGGGTACTAGAATCTTTGGAATAATAAATATCTTTTTACTGAGAGTTTCATCAGCCCAGTTTCTCTGCTACAATTCTGTTCCCTACTTAAATCTTGGGGAGGCTTTTCAAAAATTTAATCAAAGTCCCATTTTCAAAAGTGACTTAAAAGTTTAACAAACAAGGAGTCCTGTGGCACGTTTAAAGACTGCCACAGGACTCCTTGTTTGTTTTGCTGAACTAGACTAACACAGCTACCCTTTTGGAACTTGTCAACATTAAAAGTTTAAGTCCACTGAGGCTGTTTCCTAGGTGCCTAAATCATTTTTGAAAAGAGAACTTAGGTGCTTTTGAAAAAATGTACCCTTTGTTGCAGGTGTTTAAAGTAATAATATACCTATTACACACTGAATGTTAAGTTACTTTTCCACTACAGGGCAATAAGATAGTCAGTAGCACCACCAAACCAAAAGTTCAGAAGCTAGTAGAGATGAGGTGACTGTTTTTCCACTAGACAGACGCTTCTAACACTCATTCTACCTTTTAATTTTGACGAGGTTGACTCAATCCCCTGTAAAGGTACCAATCTGCCAGAGGAAAATGACTTTTTGAGAAAAATTTGGTTATGATTTGATGGCATTTGTGAGATGACTCCTACCTCCAATTTGTTTTAGAAAATGCAAAATTGCTTTGTTTAACTGACTTCAGTACAACAGAGTCTTGTGGCACTTTTAAAGACTAACAGATTTATTAATCGCATGAGCTTTCGTGGGAGAAAATCCCACTTCGTCAGACGCTTTGAAGACTTCAGTACAGACTGCTATTTTATACTTGCTGAGTTGGAATTTTGCTTATTTAAAGTTGTGCCGTATGAAACATGCAGCTTGAGGAATACAGACTGTGCCTGCACATATTGTCAGCCACCAGACCAATAACAATACAGGATGACAAAGGAACAGAGAAATTAATGTGCAATCATGCAAGATGCCAAAAATGGTCGAGATCTATCTTCTGCTGTCACTTTAGTGATCCTGATATTCTCCCAACTATAGTGCCTTCCATGATCACAAAGTGCTTTATAAAAATTCAGCCTCACACCCTTATGAAGTAGATATCTCTGTTCCTGCCATTTTATAGATGAGGAAAAGTGGATCTCAGAGAATTTAACTGACTTTGTATAAAGCCCACACCAATCGGTCTGACCCAAGACTGAAAATATAGATCTCCTTCTGCCCAAATCCCACACTGAATCTGTAAAACCACTCATTCATGAGTGAGCCCCTTCATCTGTCTCTTTTCCCACTGCAATGAGATGGAAAATATGTACCTAACTCAAAAGAGGTACAAATTCATGTTTTGCAGCACTTTCATAATGGAAAATGCAAATAGTATTGGGCAGCCTGTGCAGCTTGGGAGAAGCAGAGAAAGGCTTAAGGGAAAAGCAAACATCTTTCCCCACATCCTAGCTCCTCCACATACCACACAGCTTGGATGCAGCTTGTGGGAAGAGCTGGGACAATGTTCATGTTTCTTCTCACCTTTCCTTATTCCTATGGCTTTCTAGCTTTGTTCTATTTGAACAACTTTTTCCATGGAATGGGCTGCGCTTAAGAAGCCATTACATATCTGAATGAACAACTGAACAGGTTTCCATTTTTAGTTTTATTTACATCTTCTTCAAAACATAAAAAGAAATTAAAACCTACTGACAAATGTTAAGCCTGGGGAGTTACAGTTCCTTCACAGCTCTTCCTGGTTTATATATTGGGCCCAAATCAACACAGGGATGGGATCTGGAGTGGAACCAAAATAATCCTCATCAAAGGGTTAAACATCAGTACCTTTTGTGGAGGGAAGAATCTGCCCTCCCTGCTCATGTACTTTTATAAATAGGGGTGGGTGAGAGTCAAACATCAAGGAAGATTTTAAATCTCTGTGGTTGCTCTCTATCAATCACTTAATTACCAATCTAATACATATAGATGAATAAAGGAAAACCATAGAAAATCACCACCAAAGCAAGAAATTCAATTCTTTCTGTAGCTACTTCCCTTCCCCACATTTGGATTTCTTCCCCACTTTCTGCTTCAGTCTCCATCCCTTCTATGTGCTCCTACTTTGAGTGGATTTCTTGGTCCATTTGTCTGACATCCTCCTTTCCAGAATCTGGATTTGGCTCACACTATAGCTAGTCAACAGCACTATGTCAGTCAGCCAGAGGGGACTGCTTGAGAACAGGACAAGGTGTTGCTCATGCACAGTCTCTGCAGCAACCCAGGGACCTTTCGACAAAGTAAGTCTGAAGTTGATGGACACTGTCACCGGATTGCTAATGCGGTTCCTTTAACCCTTGGTTTGCCAGTCTCTCCCACTTCTCCTAATTCCCCCACCCTTCCATTGTTTTGTCTTTCTCTTCCCTGAGCAATGTGCCTGTTGTGCTGTGAAATTTTGATCTGGATCACTGACAGGGAAGCGCTACATGGAGGAACAGAAGCAGCACAGACACCATCCTCTCCTGTGTGGTATAATTGAGAGCAGTGCAGGAAGACTATGGGATCCTCTACCAAATTTAAACCCCTGGAGGATCTGGGAGTGGAAGAGAACTCAGACAATTCTGGAGGGTCTGGTTATTTCCCCTTTTTGAATTTTGCTGCTGCTGTTGCATTTTTGCCTTTTGCTTTCTTCTTGGCAGAGCCCTTGGGTTCTGGCTCCTTGCGTTTGGCAGAGGTGATGGAGCCAGTCACCTTGAAGAAGTCATCCAGCCTGCCCTGAGTGCTGCCTTGGCGGCTCTTACTCAGCCTCTTGATCCCATTGCGGATCCGTTCTTCATTGAACTGCTTCTCCCCACACATAAAGAGCACGAGCCCATCCTCATCCGGCTCACTCCACTTCAGCTCCACGGCTTCAGGGTCCACCACCTCGGGCTGCAGGAAAAGCAGCTGGGCCTCCTTGTGCAGCCAGTTCTCAGGCAGGGGGTACTTCTTGGTATCTATGTGCTGCACAATCTTTTCAATGGTCTTATGCTGCTTGATGAGCTCCACAGCACGCTTGGGCCCAATACCACGTATGCTCTCACAGTAGTCACAGCCCAGAAGGATGCACAGGTCCACAAACTGCTCCCACGTTAGGTCCAGGTCTTGCAGGATGCGGTTCAGGTGGAATTCCTGGATAGGCAGCTTTTTGGCCTCACTGGCTGTAAGGTGCCGCATCAGCACGGGGCTCCCAAAAGTCAGGCAGTCCATGTCCTCCGTGGCAGCTGCATAAACCTTGCCAGCTTTCACTAACGTGGCACAGCTGGCTTCAGCTTCACCTGGCGCCTCTACATATGGGATGCCCATCAGGGTCAGCAGCTTCTTGCACTCGTCATTGTGTTGCTTGGTCACCTTGACTAACCGCTTGCTGAACTTCTCCACGTTCTCCTCCTCTCCCGCCTCTTGGGCCTCCTGGAGCTGCTTCTCTGCCTCAGCCCGGCGCTCAGTCCGCTTAGCCAGCTCACCCGACTTCAGCTGGGGTGGCTTGCCGTCAAAAATGTAGACTGGCTTGATACCGTTCTCCACCATACGAATGGTGCGGTAGAACATGCCCATCAGGTGGCTGGTGGTCTCGCCCTCCTCGTTCTGCAGCATGTCAGCTCCCTGCCGCACGGCAATCAGGAACTGGTAGATGCTCATGGAGGCGTCAATGGCCACCTTCCGGCCGAAATAGCTTTTGATGTCGTTCTCTCGAATGGCACCAGGCGCCACGTCTGCAATCAGCTTGGCCAGGCCGTGGATTCCCATCCTAGCAGCATGAAACAGGGAATAAAGCCAGGAGTGCAAAGCGCAGCCATTTCCCCCACCCAGGACACCCTCCAACCCTTTCCCGCGGGACAGCGCCCCCAGCCCCGGCCCAGCCAGCGTCCCTCTGCAGAGACCCGCTCGGATTGCCCCAGGGCTCCCCCGGCCCCCGCCTCCAGCCCAGAGCTCCCGCCGGGAAAAAATGCTGCAGGGTGACGCCCCCCAACTCCTCCACGCGGCGGGAGGCGCGCTCTCTGTGGCGGGGGAAGCGGTTACCTGTCTGTCACGCTGGCTGGGTCACTAGGCCCCGCGCGCGCCGCGTCCCGACAGCTCCGTTACTCCGCCGCTCGGCTCTTTCCCGCGCTTGGAAACTTCTGAACCGCGCGCGCTGGGGTCCCGGCTGCGCCGCACACTGCCCGCTGGGAAGTGTAGTCCGCGACGCCTTTCGGTGTGGGGAGAGCGCGCACGAGCCCGGCGCGCGGACTACAACTCCCGGGCGGGCCCGCGCGGCCGGGGCGCCTCAGCGGCGTGAAAGTCCCTTCCGGTTCCGGGGCAGCAGCCAGGCCGGAGGCGGAAGAGAGAGAGACAGACGTGTTCTTCCGCTCGCAGCCGCCCGCCGGGGAGAGAGCGGCGTGATGGTGAGAGACGGAGCGGCCCGAGCTGGGAGCCGCTCGACTCCGCCCCTTTTATCCCCGGAGCCGGGCCTGAGCCTGGGCCTGTGGCGGGGCGCGGGGATTTTTCTCCCGGGCCTGACACGGTCCCAATCAGACCCCGCCCCATCGAGTTGGGGCCCTGGGCCGCCCCTCCCGGGTGCCTGGGTCTTCCCCCCCCCCCATCAGGTTGGGCCCCTGGGGCCACCCCATCGCTGTGGTGCCTGGTCCCTGCTCCCACACCTCATCGAGCTGGGACCCGGGGCTGTTGTCTTCTCGTGTTGCCCAGCTCTGCCCTGGCCCGTGGGAAGCTGGCTGGGGCTGTGAGTGCAGCCGCCACTGCGGTGCTAACATGTCACTGCTCTTTCTCTCCCAGGAGCTCGAGGCCATGAGCAGATACACCAGCCCGGTGAACCCGGCTGTGTTCCCGCACCTCACTGTGGTGCTGCTGGCCATTGGCATGTTCTTCACTGCCTGGTTCTTCGTGTATCCAGCCACTAAGGAATAGCAAGAAAGGTATAGCAGGTGCTACCAAGGAATAGCAAGCATCACTGATAGTAGCAATGACGAGAGTCCTGTGTCATGTTAAAGACTGACAGATTTTTTGGGGCATAAGCTTTCGTGGGCTCCAACCCACTTCATTGTCTTCATGCATCTGACGAAGTGAGTTGTGGCCCATGAAAGCTTATGATCAAAGAAATTTGTTAGTCTTTAAGGTGCCACAGGGCTCTTGTTGTTTTTGCTGTACACAGACTAACATGGCTATCCCTCTGGAAACTGATAGTAGAGGTGGGATTTGGGTGAAGAGCCTTTTGAAGCAAAGTAGGAGTGTTGGGGATCCTCTGGGGACAAAAAGAGCACATCATAGTTGTGATGGGTTAACTGTCTGGAAGCAGAGGGGGTATACTCATGGTGTACTTTAACAGGGCTTGATGGGGAGAGGATTTGCTGTTGGTAGAGGAGCTAGTAGGGCAGGCGAGAGGGTCAAGAGAAAGAAGAACCCACAGCTTGGGGCTGTGTTTGAGTTGGGTATGGTGTAAACCTTCAACAAACCTGCTTTTTGATGATGATTTTTGACAGCATTTGGTTTTGAGGTTGAAGTGGGAAAGACTGCTCTGCTGGAGCCCAGTGAAGTCATGGAAGCAGTCTCTGCAGGGATCTTTGATCACATAGTAAATGTTGCTCTGATATAAGGCTCCCTCAGTGCCAGACCATTGGGTTCATCTTCAGGCCAAAATTAGAATGTGATGGTGTAAGGTCTCTGTTCTGTCTTCCTGGTTATGGCTTTAACTAGTCTTTTCAGCTATGAAGTGACTTCTACTAAGTACACCCGGGACATCTACAAGGAACTGCTCATCTCCCTCGTGGCTTCACTGTTCATGGGCTTTGGAGTTCTCTTCTTGCTGTTGTGGGTCGGTATCTATGTGTGACACTAAGCCAGGGAACTGCTCCAGGTAAGACCTGTAGAACCAGAATATAGAGCTAGGCATTAAGCCCAGCTCACAGTTGCAAGAGGCTGATAGATGTTTGTTTAATAATGGCTAGTTATGCCTTTGTAGATTTCTCACCTTGTGAAGCAGTCATGCCCTGAGCTGATGACTGCTCTGGATAGAAACCTCTCTTGGGGAGGGGATGAGTGTTTGGGGTACCAGGGAATCAACATAGACATTGCTATGCCACCATTGCCCCCTATATGTGAAGTAGCTGCTGGTGGTTAATTCTCTAGCACTGTAACCGGCTGCAACTATCCCAGAGGCAGAGCTCAGCTCTTTACAAACACTTCTCTGCAGGTGTGGATCTGCTCATCATTTCTCCCTGTATAGACTGTGTGCAAGGAGTGTTTTGAATGAAGGCAGCCCAGTGGCATATACATACCATCCCAAACCAGTTATTTTAATCACATATGCTGTTGAGGTATCAGTATTAATCTTAATGCTATAAACTGGGATTCCCACAGTCTTCTGCCAACTGGTGAATTAAGAAATTAATCTGGAATGAGGCGGCTAAAGAATTGAATTCCTGTCTCATTGCCTGCTTTCATACACACCCCCTCTGGCACTGTTTGAGTTATGGCAGGTTCCCGTCAAAGCACCCCACTCAGCTGTATCAGACAGCAGGTCTGCTAAAGAAACTGACTTCCATTTCTTAGCTGAGCTTGGAGTTCCCTGACTCCTAGTCTCTTCCCCCACCCAAAGTCATAGGAAGCAGTTAGGGTAGCAGCAGAAGTTTGTTTTTTGGAAAAGGCTGTCTCTCCAACTTCTTACCTCTGTCATTTCAGACTCCAGGTGGAAGACCTTACAGAAGCTCCTCCTTTTTTCTATTTTTGTATTTTAAGGACATGGCCCATCGCAGATGCAGACTGTATCCCCTGGCAAGTGATCGCAGCCCCGTGCATCATCTCAAGCCTGAATAAAGCTGGTTCTGTGGTGTAGCAAACTTCGGGCTCTTGTTCTGTGTTTTGGGTGCTCTTTATCTGCCTTTCAGATGTGCACTGATCTCAGCACAAGATCAGTATGTCCAGAATAGATCCTTTCCTTTGTTCAGAAATATAAGGGCCCTTGCACAGGCTCCAGTGAACTGCAGCCATTCTGAGAGGAACTGAGTAAAGCCCTGAAGGGTCCACTTTCCTCTTCAGTGGGAGATGGGGCTGTTTCCGGTAGTCTCTTACAGACGCTCGGCATAAGGAAAGCTGCACTGTAACTGGCCATCCACTGGAGTGTAGGCATAATGTTAAAGGTTTTATCAAGCCAAAAAGACTTCCACAACATGTAAAGGTGTAGAAATGTACTATTAAAGGATGTTTTTAAAGTAATTGTTTTCTTACAGCAAGAATATGAAATGAGGTATCAATGTAATAGTAGATAAATCCTCTCCAAAAAATGACTTCCTTCTCTGTTAAATAGCTGGACTTGATATTAATCTTCTTCCATCTGTATGATCCAGTATCGTACTGGAGCTAGTGCAGGAAAAGCGTGATGTAAACTGATTGTATTATGCAAGTTTGGTGAAATGAGGATATTGTTTCCCAAATAAACTCTCAGCTAGAGTTAAGTGGGCAAATTTATTACTGGAGCAACCCAGTCATGTCACAGCAGAGGCTTGGTTCTGCTGCAAGATATGAGTAACTTCCATTGAAGTCAGTGGGCCCCAGAGATAAATG
The DNA here is from genome assembly GCA_007922175.1 of Pelusios castaneus. Classification (NCBI taxonomy): domain Eukaryota; kingdom Metazoa; phylum Chordata; order Testudines; family Pelomedusidae; genus Pelusios; species Pelusios castaneus. The sequence goes on along the minus strand of ML685927.1, from coordinate 2,273,417 downwards.
TGGCCTGGGCTGTTTAACTCGGCATAGTGGATCTCAATCTAAAGTCTCTTATCACAGAGTTAAGAAGTCTGTCTTTGTGATCTGCAGAACTCAAGTTGTAGAGGACCGTGGTGAGGGGCAATGATCTGTGAAAGGATCTCTCTCTTAGGGATAGAGTAAGAGAACCCTTACTGTAACCGATGGGAAAGTTGGGATTGCTCAGTGGCCCTCATCAAACCCCCAATTCTTCACTGCTTGGTTCTCTCCACATTCTATTCAGTAGGCCACTATGAAGGGCTTTGTGGACTGTGACCTGACACCAAAATGTGAGAGTACTATGGTATGCACCGTTCTCTTGTAGTAGTGATTGCCTGTGAGAGAGTTGATCTGTAAAAGGTCAATGATCCTTATCAATCTTAGGGTTTGGATAATGGCTACCACTGTAGTATCTTAGGCTATGTCTACACTTGCTAAAATTAGTTCGAATTAGTTAGTTCGAACTAACTAATTTTAGTTAGTTCGAATTAGCGATCCCCATTCATTTCAATGGCCGGTTAGTTCGAACTAAGAAATTAGTTTGAATTAACATGGCCACATTGGTTAATTCGAACTAGTTAGTTTCAATTAACCCCTTAGTTCAGATACCCTATTCGAACTTTAGTTCGAATTAAGGAAGCCCTTACTTCGAACTAACTAAAGTCTAGTGTAGCCATGGCTGTAGTTAGTTTGAATTAAGCATCCTTAATTCGAACTAACTTGCCAGTGTAGACATAGCCTTAGTGCTTTGAAGAAAAATTAAATGTATGTAGTATTTCCTGTTGGACTTCATGGAGTTTTGTGCTCTTTGGAGGTGTTTGTGTGTATATGTATTTTAAACATATTGCCTAATAGTGGTACAGCTATCATAGAATCATAGGGTTGGAAGGGACCTCACGAGGTCATCTAGTCCAACCCTCTGCTAAAAAGCAGGACTACTCCCCCTAAATCATCCCAGCCAGAGTTTTGTCTAACCGAGCCTTAAAAATCTCCAAAGATGAAGATTCTACCACCTCCCTAGATAGCCCATTCCAATGCTTCACCACCCTCCTAGTGAGAAAGTTTTTCCTAATATCCAACCTTGACCTCCCCAGCTGTAATTTGAAACCATTGCTCCTTGTTCTGTCCTCTGTTACCCTCGAGAACAGCCTAGCTCCCTCCTCTTTGGAGCAACCCTTCAAGTAGTTGAAGGTTGCTATCAAATCTCCCCTCAGTCTTCTCTTCTGTAGACTAAATAAGCCTAGTTCCTTCAGTCTCTCCTCATAAGTCATGTGCCCCAGCCCCCTAATCATTTTTGTTGCCCTCCGCTGGACTTTTTCTAATTGGTCCACATCCTTTCTGTAGTGGGGAGCCCAAAACTGGACACAGTACTCCAGATGCGGCCTGACCAGTGTCGAATAGAGGGGAATTATCACATCCCTCGATCTGCTGGCAATACTCCTACCGATGCAGCCTAATATGCCATTGGCCTTTTTGGCAACAAGGGCACACTGTTGGCTCATATTCATCTTCCCGTCCACCATAACTCCCAGGTCCTTTTCTACAGCGCTGCTACTTAGCTGATCGGTCCCCAGCCTGTAGCAGTGCATGGGATTTTTCCGTCCTAAGTGCAGGACTTTGCACTTGTCTTTGTTGAACCTCATGAGGTTTCTTTCGGCCCAGTGTTCCAATTTGTCCAAGTCTCCCTGGATCCTGTCCCTGCCCTCCAGAGTATCTACCATTCCCCCCAACTTGGTGTCATCCGCAAACTTACTAAGCACGCAGTCTATTCCATCATCAAGATCATTAATGAAGATGTTGAATAGAACCGGCCCCAGGACCGACCCCTGGGGCACTCCACTCGTTACCGGTTGCCAACCAGACATCGAGCCATTGATTCCTACCCGCTGAGCCCGTTGATCTAACCAGTTTTCGATCCACCTTATGGTCCACTCGTCCAACCCATACTTCCTTAACTTGCCAACGAGAATGCTGTGGGAAACCGTATCAAAAGCCTTGCTAAAGTCAAGGTATATCACATCAACGGCTCTTCCCGCATCCACAAATCCAGTCATCTCATCATAGAAGGAAATCAGGTTGGTCAGGCACGATTTGCCCTTGGTGAATCCATGTTGACTGTTCCTGATCACTCTATTGTCCTCCAAGTGTTTCAGGATGGATTCCTTGAGGACCTGCTCCATGATTTTCCCAGGGATTGAGGTGAGGCTGACCGGTCTGTAGTTCCCCGGATCCTCCTTTTTCCCTTTCTTAAAGATAGGTACTATATTTGCCTTTTTCCAATCCTCCGGGACCACCCCCGTTCGCCACGAGTTCTCAAAGATAATGGCCAGCGGCTCTGCAATCACTTCCCCCAACTCCCTCAGCACCCTCGGATGCAGTTCATCCGGCCCCATGGACTTGTGCACATTCAATTTCATTAAGTGTTCCCTAACCTGACTTTCCATCACTGAGGGCCACTCTTCTCTCCAGTCCGCGTTACCCCGTGTAGTAGCCTGGGAGCTGGCCCGCCCTGTGAAGACTGAAGTAAAAAAAGCATTGAGTACTTCAGCCTTTTCCGCATCATCCTCCACGAGGATGCCTGCCCCATTCAGTAAGGGACCTACACCACCTCTGATCCTTTTCTTGTTGCTGATATACTTATAGAACCCCTTTCTGTTATCCTTCACATCTCTTGCTAGCTGCAACTCCAATTGTCCTTTGGCCTTTCTGATTTGATCCCTGCAGTCCCGAGCAATATCTTTATACGCCTCCCTTGTCATCTGTCCAAGCTTCCACTTCTTGTAAGCTTCCCTTTTACGTTTCAGCTCCCCGCAGAGTTCCCTGCTAAGCCACGCTGGTCGCCGTCCACATTTGCTGTTCTTTCTGCACATCGGAATGTTATCTTCCTGTGCCTTTAACAGGGTTTCTTTAAAATACAGCCAGCTGTCTTGGACACCTTTCCCCTTCAGATCAGCTTCCCATGGGACCCTGCCCATCAGCTCCCTAAGGGAGCCAAAATCTGCTTTTCTGAAGTCCAGGGTGTGTGTTCTGCTTCTTTCCTTCCTTCCATTGATCAGGATCCTGAACTCTACCATCTCATGGTCGCTGCTGCCCAGGTTGCCATTTACTTCTACTTCCCCAATCAATTCTTCTCTGTTTGTGAGCAATAGGTCTAGAGGTGCAAGGCCCCTAGTTGGTTCCTCCAGCATTTGTACTAGGAAGTTGTCTTCAATACTCTCCAAAAACTTCCTGGATCTCCTGTGCACTGCTGTATTATCTTCCCAGCAGACATCAGGATAATTGAAGTCCCCCATAAGAACCAGGGCCTGCGACGATCTGGAAACTTCTGTTAGTTGTCCATAGAACGCCTCATCCACCTCCTCTTTCTGGTCTGGCGGTCTGTAGCAGACACCCACCACAACATCCCCCTTGTTGCATTCTCCCCTAAACTTAACCCACAAGCTTTCAACCATCTTGTTTCCACTTTCATAGTGGAGCTCCGAGCAGTCATACAGCTCTTTTACATATAACGCTACTCCTCCCCCCCTTTTTCCCTGCCTGTCCTTCCTGAACAATTTATATCCATCCATGGCAGTGCTCCAGTCATGCAAGTTATCCCACCACGTTTCTGTTATTCCAATTATATCATAGTTCCTTGTCTGTGCCAGTACTACCAATTCTTCCTGCTTGTTTCCCAGGCTCCTCGCATTTGTGTACAGGCACCTAAGATACCGGGCCCATTGCCCTACTTTGCCCTGTCGATTCTCCCTCCTGTCGCATCTTCCCCCTTGCAATTTCTCCCGGTGTCCTCCTTCCCCACTCGCCTGAGGTATTATGACTTTATCAAGAAATAAACAATTATTCGACCCCAGCCCCCAGTTCCAACTACCCTCTCTTTTATTCCTGCTGTTACAGCCCCAGCATCCCCCAAGATCCATCCCTTCCCCCAGGTTTCCCTCAGTTTCACTTACCTGTGGGTGTTGGTCATCTTCCCCCTTCGGACCTAGTTTAAAGCCCTCTTCACCAGGTTAGCCAGTCTGCTTCCAAATATGCTCTTTCCCTTCCTGGATAGGTGGAGTCCGTCTCTGCCTAGCAGTCCTTCTTCCTGAAACAGCACCCCATGGTCGAGGAAGCCAAAGCCCTCCTGGTAACACCATCTCCGCAGCCAGGCATTCACCTCCAGGATGCATCTGTCTCTGCTCGGGCCCCTACCCTTGACCGGGAGGATCGAGGAGAACACCACCTGTGCACCGAACTCCTTCACCCGTGCTCCCAGAGCCCTGTAGTCACCTTTGATCTGCAGAGGGTCACCTCTCGCAGTATCATTGGTTCCCACATGGATGAGTAGCATGGGGTAGTAGTCAGAGGGACGGATGATTCTCGACAATCCCTCCGTAACGTCTCGGATACGGGCGCCTGGCAGGCAGCATACCTCCCGAGAAGCCTTATCTGGGCGACAGATGGGTGCCTCCGTCCCCCTCAGAAGAGAGTCCCCAACCACCACAACCCGACGTTTTCTCCTGGGTGTGACGGTTGTGATCCTCCCAACCTCGGGGGTGCACGGCTTCTCCTCTTCCATATCATCTCCCATCTGTAGTGCTGCGTAGCGGTTCTTTACCACAACGGAGGGTGGGATGGGAGCAGGGGTGGAGCACTGTCTGCTGCCAGAAGTAACCAGCTGCCAGTGTCCACCCTCTGCTTGAGCCATCCCATCCTTCTCTGAGGGTGTGGCAGCAGTCCTTTGCCTCTGGATAGTTTCCTCATCCTTGCAAGTTTCCTCATGAATGCTATCCAGGAACTTCTCCAGGGCATGGATACTCCTGAGCCTGGCCACCTCCTCCTGTAACTCCCCCACCTGCTTCCTGAGAGATTCCACCAGGAGACACCTGTCACATTGAATGATCTCCCCAGCCTGACCATCTGAGAGTGGGAAATGCAGGCCACAGTCCTTGCAAGTCCATGCCAGGATCTGGGTAGAGATATCCATGGTCAGTATGTCTGTCTGGATACAGGCGCAGGTGGAGGAGACAGTAGCAGTGCTGGCACAAGCGGTGCGGGCCCTCTTCACCATAGTAGCTACACAAAACACAAACACTCCCTCGCAAACTCCCCTGTTTGCAGTCCCTGGTCGCAAGCTCCCCCTGGTCGCTCAGCCACTGGCTTTTAAGGCCTTCTCTGCCTGGGTCAGCCCTTGCCCCTCGTTAAGCACACAGGGGAAGGGTGATCACAAGGCTGATTGAGCTGAGCAGGGCTGAGCAGAGAACAATGGTACAAACAGCCCCCAGACAATCACACAATCACAATCCCAACTCACACAGTAACTGACAATTCACAGAAATCACCTGTGGGAAAAAAAAGACACAAGCACAAGCACACACAGTCAGCAATTCACTCTCTCCCTTGCTTCTTCAGCAAGGGGATCTCCTTCGCCTCCTTCTCAGGGCTTCTCCTTCTCCTTCCCTCGCAAACTCCCCTGTTTGCAGTCCCTGTTCGCTCCCCTTTCTCGAAAAAGAAGTTTTCGCAGTGCTCCCAAGAAGTAGTTAGACTCTGACTTGATCTAATTTGCAATGGAAGCTCATTCCATTGTCAAATTCTCTCAACCAAGAGTGTTTTATCACTGCTTCTTACTTTGTATTGGGTTTTGTAAATTGCTTTGTCCCAGAGAATTGGAGCTGTCTTGGTGTGGAGTCATGGATAGAGATGAGGTTACTGATGTAGTTAGGTTGTGATCTGTTAAAAATTGTGAAGATCATTGTAGGCCATACCCAGGAATTGGCAATAAAGGCAGACTGGAAGGCACAGGTGGGAGTGGTGTGCAAAGTAACATGCTTATGGAAGTCTGCCCAGTTGAAGTAATTGGAGAGTGGGTGATGATTTTCATTCTGCACAAGGCTGGATTCTCTACATTGCATTCAAATTTAGTCTCAGCTGCAGTGAATTTGATACTCCTGTCTGGAGGTGACACATGGATGGATCATTGGCCAGTTTCTCCTCTGTGAGGAAGGGACCTAGTTGCCTAGCCAGCTGAATATGGTGGTGGGGTTTTTTGCCACTGAGGTCATCTCATCATCCGGGCTTTGTGGTTTGTTCAGGACGACAAGACTTTGCACAAACTGATGAATGGAGGTCAGTGAACCTGGTAATTCTCTTGGGAATTTCCCCCCTCTGATGAGCATCATTTCAGTCTTGTGCATGTCTGAGCCACCTGTTCTTCAACCAGGTGCTGATCTCCTGTAGGCTCTGTGACATCCTTCCAATTTCCTTACAAGAGACCAAATAATAGGTAATACAACTGTCATGCTGTTTATTATCAGATCTTATGTCCTCATATGGATGACGAAGAGAAGGGAGGCTGGCTAGATCCTTGAGGAATGCTGCAGATGGGAGCTTTGTAGCTTCATTGCCCATCACCACTCGCTGGTGTCCTGCTGGAGGAATGCATGGAGCCATTGTAGTGTAGTTCCACATACCCAGCTATTCCATGCAAGTAGGATGACAATACCAATGGCTAAGTTGAAAACTTCCAAGAGGCTGAGTAATGTGAGTACTGCTCTTAGCTGTGAAGAGGCTAATTTCTTTGGGCTGAAGTCCAGCTGGCAAAGCATCCAGGTTGTTGGTAGCTGTTGCATTACTGGAGCTTAGCTGTCACTTTTTCAGTGAGTTGGCCTAGGAATGGGAAGCTGAAGGTGGGGCCATATGTTTTAAGTGCTGATGTTTTCAGGATCCCTCACTCAAGAATTATGGCACCAGGCCAGGTTTATACAGCAACTCCCCGCTCCTGTTTGTTCAACACTCACTTGAACACCAGTCAAAGGTCACTTTGTCTGGGAGAGAAGAGTGTTCTCAGTTCTGTGTGCTTGTTTTAGTTAGCCTGGCTGAACATGGTTGTAGACAAGGTTTTAAAATGTTTCAGATCTACAGCATTTCTGAACAGTTCTTTTTAAAACCATGGTGGATGCTTAAGTTATATTGTAGTTTGACCTTGCCTGTGTGGATAGAGCCAGCCTTCAGTTATGTGAAGAAAGTGTGTTATTACTCTGGTCTTTACAGGGAGGAGAGCATGGATGGTCCTATTTCTAAGGGAAAAACTGGGTTCTGGTCCTGACTCTGCCATGAATGTCCTTTGACTCCAGTGATGTGTGACTCAGAGCCTGTGCACCATCTATTGGCTAGATGTGTCACATGATATAACATTTCCCTGTAGTCCAGCTTAGTGGCTGTCTACGTTGGCTGGTGGTGCCTTTTGACTCTGCTCTTTGGCTATGTCATGTTCGGTTTCATGCTGTTCAGGGTAAACTGATTTTCACCAAAAAAATCCCAGGACCTCATGCTAGGTCAGTGGTCGGGATCAAGGCCCAATTTTTGTTCTGGATCCTTGTGGTGGCTCTTCATGCTCGTCTCCCTGATGAGGCTATCAGAGGAACCAGCCTCTAACCCTGGGTTCCAGCCCCCTTGTACCAAATAGTTACGGTCACTCTTCTCAGACCTCTTGTTTTTTCCCTGAGCTACTCCTATATTGGCCCAGTTTCTCCTTATTGGACTTGTATTCTCAGTGGGAGGCTGCCCTTGGGTCAAACTGCTAGTGGAAATCTCAACAACAGGGAACTAAATGAACAGAATGAATGACTAACACGACCTCCTCTGTCCTACCAGGATCTTTCAGCTACCTGTCTTAGTGCTCAGTGTTCACAGACAACCTCATGTAGTTTGATTCTGCTGTGCTCCTCTCTGGGAGCTGAGGATGAGAGATCTGTCTGGGTTTCTCTAAGGCTCTTCCAAGATTAAGATGTCTTGCTTGAGCCAAAAGCTGCTTGCTTGGTGCACCTTGTACACCCTGGCACAATGTCACTTTTTGATCAATACCAGAGTCCTCAGCTGTGAAGTGGGGTTGTGCTAATTAACACTTATATGGGGAAGAGATCCTCATTGGCTGAGCAAAATGTGTTAACTCTTAATACAATGGCACTTCTGTACAGGACAGAACTGAGGTGCTTTGACAGAGCTGAAGGAATGCAGGGGGTCAGGACTGGAATAGAAGGGGCTATGGCAGATCAGAAGCTGTATTGTCTGAGCGGGACTGAGGGTGGAGATTTATGTTGCGGCTCCTTCCACATTATACCTGGCTCAGGCAAGATAATTTACCTTTGCCGAGCCAACATGGGTTTTATCATCCAAGCAGCACCCATCTGGTGCTGCAGGCAGGAGAGGGAGACTGATGACATCTGAGGTAACTCAGGCACAGTGCTCAGGCTCAGGGCACTATCAAGGGGAAGCTGTTGATAGGAAACCAATAAAACAACAAAGAGGAGGAGCATCTTAGACAGATTAACAATAACATTTAGGTTTAGCAGCAGTATGCTGTAAAATTGCTGCAGGTTCCAAAATAGACTGCTGTTCCTGCCAGTTGGATGGGCATCAGTCACACCCCCTGCAGCCCTCTACTGACAGTATGAAGTGGTATTAGAATCTCGGCTTGGCCCTGAGATAATTAATGATGGATTGCCCCGCCTATAAAAGGATGGAAAGTAGCCCCATATTCAAACTTGTCATCCTTCCTTCTTTCCAGCTAAAAATGTCTAGAGAGATGAAGCTTCAGGTTCCAGATGCAGAGAGAAAAGGGACCTCCCTGCCTGTGAGGCTGGAAACACTGGCTTAGAGCTCTCCCCGTCTCACACAGGGACAGGCCTAATTGTTAACACTTCCTGCTACTATTTTCAAAAGGGGGGTGAAGAGAAAACCTCTTTATTACAGGTGAGTGAAGCAGAGACCTTCCTTACAACACAGGCATGGGGTAACCTTTCTTGTACACTCCTTTGAAAATTGGGAGTGCTGTGCACCCAAAGCGTGATGTGCCTTGGAGCACCTCTCCCACCACTGCATCATCAGTTCACAATTTGAGGTGCTTCACTTCACAAGTTACAGTTCTAAAGCAGAAACATCATCTATATTTCACATGGCATTCTGCAAGAAGATCCTTAATTCCCTTGCTCCACATCCTGGTCCCTGCCAATGCTGGAGAGTAAGATGACAGCTCCATTTTATACTTAAGTAAATTTAAAATGCAGTCCGCAGCCACGAGCACGGACAGAGGTTGGAATGTATCTTACCCATGCCTGAGCACATTAGGTAACTGATGCTCTCTGGAGGAAACTCGTGGTGTTTGCGGTCTCCAGGCTCAGCTGAGTGAAAGGCACAATTTATAAACTGCATTAAGAAATAGTAACTTTTCATTGGTGAAGTAAAGCAGTCAGGAGCCAAATTTGGATACAAAGCAGTATTTATATATTTATGTATATAGGTATCTTTACCTCCAGCATAAAACAAAGTCTAGATAAGCCAAACAAAAAAAGTGGGCGAGTCCTGAGAACCAGCACCCTCAAACTCAGCAAAACATAAATACAAATTGGAAAGAAAGGAGGGAAGCGATGCTTAGCCCCCCCAGAGCAAATAAAAACCAGTAATCATTAATATCTGTTCAGAATGCAACTCTACAAACTTGCTGGCAATATACAATGATTAAAGCTGTGACAGCAACATTTAAAACAAACGAATTAGTGCTTTATTTTTTCCTTAATCCTTGCAGTGGTGCAGCAGTCTTATTTACAGGCTTTAAGCTTTAAAAGTAGGGCAAAAGGTATGTGAATTTGCTTTTGAAACAAACTCCCAAACAACTTTAGAAAGTAGCCCCTTATTCAAACTTGTGATCCTTCCTTCTTTCCAGCTAAAAATGTCTAGAGAGATGAAGCTTCAGGTTCCAGATGCAGAGAGAAAGGGGACCTCCCTGCCTGTGAGGCTGGAAACACTGGCTCAGAGCTCTCCCCGTCTCACACAGGGACAGGCCTAATTGTTAACACTTCCTGCTACTATTTTCAAAAGGGGGTGAAGAGAAAACCTCTTTCGTTACAGGTGAGTGAAGCAGAGACCTCTTTGGGAAGCTGACTCTATGCAGCGCAGCTGGGCCAGTTGTTTCCTTGGGCTCTGGTGCCATCGTGGCTGTGTCACTCCCTACCAGTTACAACTCTACTGTGAAACTCTGATTCTTATCTTGCAGTGGAACAGTGGATTTTGGCTGCCATGATCTCTGTGTGGTTTGGGCGGTACTTTGGAATGAAAAGCACTATAAAAGAAAGAAGTTTTCCTGAAGGTACATTCTGAATCTCTTCCTACTGTGTCTTGTAAATATCTAAGGTATTAGCTAACTCCTGCCCTCTTGCTTTAAAAGAGTTGGAAACGTAAGATCGGCTTCTGGTTTTTAAGCCTGTGCTGGCAGGAAAAAGAGGTAGGTGTTACGGCCGCTGTTGAGGCGTGCCTGTAGACAGACGCCCTGACCCTATGCTTAAGCATCATGGGACTACCTGAAGTGCTGTCCATCTTCTAAATCCTCAGTGCATTGCTTCCTCTGTACTGATGTGAAAGGCGAGTGGGTGTCTGAGAACAATAGTGGGTTTGGAGAGGAATTCTGTGGCGATGGTTGCAGGCAGGCCATGAATTCAGCCTAGCCCCACCAATGGGTAAGGCCAGCTCTACTAAATTAAAGACAGGCAGTGAGTTCTGCTCTATTAAAAACACAAAAGAGGAAAACCTGGAGTGGGCCTAAGAATGCTGCCCCGCACAGGAGCAGTCCCAGCACAGTCTGTTAGCTTGTGAACTCACAGGAGTTCGTAAGATTGGGGCAAGTGATTGCCAAATGGAGGAAAAGAGCTGCCCATAAAGGAATTTCTTGGCTTAAGACCAAAGCAAAGTTCAGAGCATGGCGGCAAGTCATGTAAAAAGTATCTTGCAAAGGGCTGCAGTGGAGGATTGTAAATTGCTGAGTCCTAGTGAGACACGTGTTGTGTGGGCTTTGCACTGAGGGATCACCAGGCTATGGGATTTTTGTCACCCTGCATGAGTTGCCCGGTGTGGCACAGAAAACCTGCCCCTTCCTACGCTCTCACTCATAGGCACTCAATACTTGCTCTTTAGCTCCCTGCGACAAGTACCTTCCAGTAGCTAGATCACTAACCGCCAGGTAAGTGTGCTCGGCTGATAAGCACAGAACAGGAACTAAAAGACCTAGCCTGAAACTTCTCCTTCACATGAAGGGCCAGATCCTTAGGGAAACCCACTCTCCCATTTTCAAAGAAGTCACCAAGCATTGCAGGCATTTGGCCTGTGTGGGTGCAGGCCTCGAGGCAATGGGAAGTTGTTTGCTCTGTCCCACTTCAAAAATAAAACAGGTTAAGCATAGCTTCCTAAAGGCCATACAGAAACCATCTGTCTTTAGCCAAAAAAGCATTCCTTGCTGTTTTGGTGGGCCCACAGAGCCAAATGGTGGTGAATTAGAGCAACTGCAGCCATACATTCCTTACAGCGGAGGCCTGAATAGATCTGGAATGCAATTTTGGATTTGTCTCCACTAGCAGAAAGTAAAAAAGTGCACACAGCCCTGGCCATAATACAGCTGGGCCGTAGCACAGCTGCCCAGCCCCAGTTCGGTAAAAGCTGCCTACATCAGGTGATGGGATTTTACTAAGGGATAAACACTAATGCCTCTACAGCCAGCTCTGTACTTTGGTGTAGGATTGCAGAGTGGAGTTTCCTCCCCAGATGCCTTGCTTACTCCTCCATCTGCCCTCCCCCTTTCCCCAGAGGCTGTACCCCTTTCTTACAGAACTGGGTCACAGGATTAACCTGGCACAGGTTCAGACAGCAGGAATGCAGAAGTTTCCCTCCCCCTTTGGTGAGAGGTGCTGGGGGGGGGGGGGGGAATGGGAGAAAAACACACACAAGAGCTGCCGAAGTCCGACATGTCCTAGCTCCCCCAGCACCCATCTAGCTATCAGGCTGGGGCTCAGCACTCGCCCCCTTTGGTTTCCTATGAAGACACCAATAGATCAGTAAGGACAGAATTAAGAGGCCTGTTTTTATGCTGCTTTAAAAAATTCAGTAGTTTAGCAAGTTAAAACCTTGTAACAGTAAAATACCTATAATACACTCCACAGCTTACCTGGGGGGGAGTGGGGGCAACAGGAGCCAGGCTATGAGTTACTTGCCCCCTCCCCTCCTAGGGGAAATCCACAGGGGGCCACCTTGCCTGTCAGAGACCCATGGGGGACGGAGCTGCATTCACCAGTAGGTGCAGTGAAACCTGTCACCTGAGTCTCCAGCAGCCTCATTCCCATCCTGCAGAGCAGTCCACGCTGGTGGCCTCCCTTTAGCGCTCCTGAGCAGAGCCAGGTTGAACCTGGGCTCCAGGGGATGCTCTTTGGGGCTGGCCCTGGACCAGCCAGTGCTAGCTGCTCTAGGTCACAGGGACAGTCCCCATTCTGACCGTGGAAGTATGGGGTACAGGAACAAACACCTGCAAACTGGCCCCTTAGGTAGGTGTATTTGGGGGTGACATTGCTCCTCTGGTGCTGCTTCTTCCCATTTTTGAGGGGAGCGAGGTCAAGGGCAAGCCCCTGCCCACAGGCTAGCCTGGGCACGGGCTAACCAGGGGTTTTGTGGAGTTCTTAAGTTCAGCTCTGCAGGCCTAGTCTGCGAGGAGTGTAGGAAACAGGGCCTAGAGGGGAACACTGACACCTGTGCAGCCCCCTTTCCTGGCAGAGTTTCTCTCTGGCTGTCCATGTGAAGCATCCCAACATCACCAGGAAGCCTATGGACCAGGGATGCAGGAAAATGGCCAGTGGCCAACCAGAAGGAACAGCAACTCCAGTGTATGACTTCCAGTATGTTCAGGCGGAGCCCTCCTTTCCAGGCGCAATTCCAGTGTTTGCATTGACGACAAGCTCCAGTCCTGATGAGAAATTCCAGCGTCTCAGAGAGCAGCTGCATGGCCACAGGAACCGACAAGTCTGTCTCCCCACAGTCCCAGCACGGGGGGTTGAAAGAGAAGCCTGTCCACATATGATCCAGTGTAACACTTTCAAATCCAGTGTAGTGGAGGGAGGAAGGAGAGGGAGAACCTTGCTCAGGATGTCCCAGGGGCGTGGGCTATGATGTTTGATTGGCACATCCAGTAGACCCCTGGCGCTGGTTGCGTTGCTCCTGGCAGAGGTCCTGTATTCTTTGTGGTTTACTTTGTGTGTCTGTCATACCCAGGACAGAACCAAAGCAGCTCAGAGCCCCGAGGGGAAGGCAGGAGCAGAAGGAAGCTAGGCGGTTCAAAGAGGAAGGCATGGGGCAGTCATAGGTTTTACCAGTCCTCCTTCCTCTCTCCCAGCAAAGGGCCCTGGGGCTGCTGGGACTCACTCACAAAGCCAGTAAAACTGGAAATTATAGTCAGTGAAGAGGTGTCCCCTCTGCTCCAGGCTGGTACTGCAGTTGGCTTGGCCCTGCAAGAGAAAAAGAGGGCTGTCACGAGAAACTTCCCCAGAAGGAGGAGGATTCAGTTGCTAACCTACTTGTGCATGGGGAAGTGGAGGACTTGCTAGCAAGATTTGCATATGGCCCCATTCACCTCGCAAGTGTTTAAAAGCAGAACCAGCTCAGGCTGTTGAAGTAAAGAGCTCCAGTTTTGCATTTCCCCTGCTCGCACCCCTGTCTGCACTGGGTGACTTGGAAAGTCCTGGCCACTCACCTCAGCTAACTTTCCCCGGCCCCGAACATGCTCATCTATGTACAAGGGGAACATGGCCATGGTTTACACAGGCATCCCTGCCATGAAGGGGGCACAGGGCTCTGGAATTCTCACAGGCCCCTCCCTCCTGGAGAGCAACAGGAATGAGACCTGATCCCTGGGGGAAGGTGCGGTTCAAAATGGGGGCTGCCCCAGTAATCTTGGTCACCACTCTCTCTTCTCAGCTCTGCCCTGGATGGTGCAGAGGACACAGCAGGTCCCATACTCACAGGCTGGGCTACTCGGAAGTGGTAGGTGAACTCCCGGAAAGACATCATCACCATGGGCCAACGGTGTGTCATTTCCTGGGAGAGAACAACATACAATGGGTGGGATGAGAAAGAGCAAACCCATTAGTATTTGGCATTAAGTAATTCATCCCTCGTGTGGGCAGGGATGCTGAGTGATGAATTGGCCTGCTCCACTCATCAGTAGGGATCCTAGAAATCCATTTGCCACAGAAAAATACAGAATTTGTGTTTTTACAGAAGAATCGTTAATTTTTACATTTTGTGAAAAACCATTAGCTAAATTTCACTGAAAGCACCATTGTCACTTATTCAATGCATGCAACCACCCCCTTGTGATGGATCTTTGAATGCATTTTAAATTTACATAGCTAAACATACTCCAGTAAACTGCTTCTAATGCAGAGAGGTTATTCAATGGCATTGCAATTCGATTTATGTGGCACTTTTAAAGACTAACAAATTTATTTATCGCATGAGTTTTCGTGGGAGAAAATCCCACTTCATCAGACACTTCAAAGCCTCTGATGAAGTGGGATTTTCTCCCATGAAAGCTCATGTGATAAACTTGTTAGTCTTTAAAAGTGCCACAGGACTCCTTGTTTGTTTTGCTGAACTAGACTAACATGGCTACCCCTTTGGAACTTGTCAATTCAATTTATGTTATTTTATTATGATGATGGCTCTGATAGGCTTGAACTTGCTTAAAAATGGTAATTCTCTCAATATAACCTCATGTTCAACTGATAGCTATCCATATTGTGGCTATGGAAACTAAAGTTCAATGTTCCATTTTAATCACAGAAAAACATGGATTTTATTTATTTATTTTTTTTTAAACCAGAGAAATTTTGTTTGTTGTGTTTTTTTTTATCATGGAGAAGTAGAATCCCTGCTCATCAGGCTTTGGAGGCAATATTCTGCAAGCCAAGAAAGGATCAAAGTCCCTCTCTGCATGTAACCCCAACAGTGAAGCTAGATGGATGAGCAGGAATCCTAAATCCTGCTCAGGCACTTGCTGATGTTTGTTTATCCAGATTAAGAGCTGTCCCAAGAACAGCAGCTGGCTGAGATCACAGCAAGTGGTTTGCAGAGGGGGGCTGGCTCATGGCCAAAGTGATGCATGGGGAAGTGGTTATGTATGGGTTTGAGTGGTGTAAACCTAAAGCTGCATGTAAATCTCGCAGTTGATCTGAACCCTGATTAGAAGAGCTCCAGGTGGGACAGCACTGTGAATGGCTCAAAAGCCAGAGGGGCTCGATACCCTGAACCACAGGTTTAAAAGGAATAGCTGATGCCAACAATATTTATGGTGCCACCAAACCGGCTGGTGCAGGCAGAGCCTTTGGTGACCTGCAGGCGGACGACACTGGGAACACATGGTGCTAAAAGAAGGCTGGCATTAAGGAAGACGTTAAAATGTGTAGAGAATGGGAGGATGAAGAAGGGCAGCAGCAGGATGTGGGGAGGGGGTAGAAGAGGAGCCAAAATAAAGCAAACCCAGTGCACATGGGCGTAAAGGGTCTTTCATAGGAATAGAGTAATTTAAAATAATCAACAGTATCCCAGAAACTAGGATTGGGGGAGGTCTTGCTGAGGAGCTGGGGCTTATTTGAGTGCCAGGGACCCCGATGATGGCCAGATTCACAGACTTGTGTCAAATGCAAGGATCATTTTCTTTCCCTGTGGGGCCAGAGACATGGAGGCATTATGCCTCAAAATAGCTGAAGCAGCAACGGGGTCTCATGCTAAGGAAGGCAGAGACCTCACAGTCACCTGTGCCAGGACCAAAGCCTTGGAGATCAAAATCTGCCACAGAAGGGTCTAACTGGAGCCCAGTGAGGAGGCTCGGGCTGTGCATCCTTGGAGATGGACAGGGCCAATGGACTCCAGCACAGGCAGCCACCTCGTCCTGTCAGCAGCCTCAAGGAGACCAGCACAGCTCTTGGGGGGGAGGCCCCTCAAGGAAAGCTCACTAAGACAAGCAGCTAGCCCCACAAGCAGACAGAAACCAGGCGCTAAGAGGGAGTCAGGGATTTGTGCCTCCTTCCACCCTCCCTTCTGGGAGCAGCTTTGCACAGAAGCTGAGGCTCACGATCCCAGGAGTCACAACACGGCAGGCAGCCCAAAGGTGGGGGGCAGCAGATTCCGTTTCACGAAGCTGTAGTGACAGTAAACACAATGTCGGTGACCCACATGGCAGCCAACTGGGGGTCTCCTTTCTCACGCCCAGATTACGCCATGCTCCATTTGCTCAACATGAAGACACAGACTGCCAGGCTTGTCCTACAACCCCATGTTGCTCCTCAAGAAGCCAGGCAGTTTGAGAACACCAGGGACTTTTACAACAAACCAGAGGGGTCCTTGAGGATGGCATGGCTGCCCAAATGGTCTCTGTCCTTCGAGAGATTGTGTCCCCTACCTGGGTGTCCAGGGTGTCGCTGGAGCTGTTCACACTCACTGTGTTCTGACATGGGTCACTGGAGTCAAGGCCACAAAGGTAGATAGACACAGCAGAGGACGCACTAGAGAGGAAAGAGAGAGCTCTGGCTGGTACCATGAGGGCAGACCAGTCACTCAAACAGAACCCCAGCAACTTAACACACCTTCCCATTATCCTGTAACCACCTCCTGCCGCCCAGGAGCCCATCCACCACTCCTCCCCCTCACACCCGCCTTTCCCACCCTTCCCGCCACAACCCACTCCGTCCTTCCCGCCATTAACCTTAGAACCTGCTCCTCCCCCTGCCCTGGGATTTTTCACGCATCTGGCTGATGTAGTTTATACTAACCTAGTTCCCTAGTGTAGACCAGGCATAAAAGAGAGACAGCTTGAACACTAGGGTTCACTAGAACTTGGCTGGGCATTGGGCTCACTGGAACAGACTATGCTATAACTCATTCCTCTGTGCTAAATTAACGCCATCCTAGGCTGCACTCCAGCTGACAAGTAAATCCAGCTGTTCTGACAACACTGTCCGGTGTCACTGCGAGTGCTTGGTGACCTGCCCATATCCCTGAAGGGTGCACAAGGAGCCTATCTCAGCTGGACTTGCTGACCAGAGGTCACGGTGAAGGAGAGCAGAAAGCCCAGAGGTCCAGTTTCAGGTGGCTGTGATGCCACATGGCTTGTCCTGGAAGAAGGGCGAGACCCCCAGGGGTCTGGCACACTTAAAGGGTTCTTCCTTGAGACATTCCCAGGCTGGGGCACAGCACTCACCCGACACCTCCCCACTCTATCTGTACTGTCACCCTCAGAATCCCTTCACGTCCCTTCCACTCATTGTCCCCCTGCTAAACCCTTTATTCCACACTCCAGTGCAGCCCTTGTTCCTGGACGCACAGACAAGTGTCTTCACTCACTTCATCTCCAAGGTCAGGTTGGTGTTCACTGCTGTCGATGGGCTGATGGGGATGCGGTAGGTGACATTTCCTCTCCTGCAGACACAGAGAGAATTCGATGTCTGGGATGGACCATTCTATGGGATAGGTACTGCACTCCCCACTCAAGAGGGCAGCACCACGCCGAGGTTTTGTGGGCTCTGTCACAAGACAGAGCTTAGGTAATTTGGCTCAAGGAATCCATTCATCGCCAGCACACTGATTCCAACATAGCCCCTCCAGGCTGGCTGGGCAGAGGATTCAGGATGGGTCAGGAACCTCACCTCTCTAGAGCATGAAAACTGTCTTGGGTTGGCAGTGGCTCAAAGTCATTAGATGACTGGTGTGAAAGGGGCCGGTGGAGGGCTCAGTCCCGTTCCTATTGACTCAGGTGAGCACATCACAAACATCCCTACAATTGGCAGTAACAGGCCCCCCCCATTGGCACTTCCAGCAGAGAGGCCAAGGACTGATTGGGGGCCAGAGACCGAGTGCCTCTACCTGCCAGGGGAGCCCAGCAGAGCAGCACGGGGGAAAAGAGAATTGCTGTCCGGGCCCTAAAGATAACGAGAGGACTTCAGCTCCCGGAGCTGTCGATCTGGCACTCCCTCTGCCTTTCGGGGAAGCAAGGCACTGCCTCTCACTCACCGGCATGCACCGCTGGCTGCACAGTACTGGGCAGTGATGGCCATGTCATTCTCCAAAATCCGTACCGAGCGGAGCGAAGTGTCCAGCCCTGCAGAGGGGAGAGAGGTTAGTGAGAAGGGGGAAAAAAAAATCAGCCCAAACCCCTGTGCTGGATCTGGAAGGGATTTCTGGGGTCCCTGAAGCTATCCCTGCCCCCAAACCCCATCAATGTAGAGGAGTCTCAGTTTTCTGCAGGCTCCCTACTAATTCCCTGGCTAGTACCCTTCTGGGCTGGGTAAGTCCCCTGCCTACTAGATCTCCCTGACAGACAGCACTTCCTGCCGCCCAGCCTTTGGGGCTAGGAACAAGGTTTTCAAATACTCAGCCTCCCTCCTTAAAGAAGTGCTCTTATTTTCGAAGGTGCTGTGTCCTCTCAGTCTTCAGGGGCTCCAGTAGCAGCTGGGAGGTCTCAACCCCCAAGGAATAAAGTCCCTCACTTTGGGTGCCTGTATGTGTATTTAAGTGCCTAGCATCAGCAGACGGGAGGCAACCCTTGCGGCCAGGCTGGGATTTTCAGAGCGGCCTAAGGGATTTAGGTGTCAAATCTCTCCCTATCTCCTTTAGGTTCCTTTCTTCCCTTCCTTGGCCAGCTGGGACATGGAGGTGACTGGTACCCCCATCTTTGCTAGAAACACGCAACTCTCTTAGCCTTGTTTCCACTTTTCAGCAAGGGAGTTCACTGCCCTCTTTCAATGTATTTGGACCGGGCCACAGATGTGGGTTTATAGCCCAGAGCCAAAGAGCACCACAACTGCTTCTTGGGTTTGGGTAGCATTGATCACCACTTTGGACAGTTTCGTTACCTCCTCGGGGTTGGGGGGGACGGACACAACTATCTGGGATTATAATTCTCCTCACTGACATCACTGGGAAGACAAGAGGGACCCATTAACCTCA
This sequence comes from Pelusios castaneus, assembly GCA_007922175.1. Classification (NCBI taxonomy): domain Eukaryota; kingdom Metazoa; phylum Chordata; order Testudines; family Pelomedusidae; genus Pelusios; species Pelusios castaneus. The sequence goes on along the minus strand of ML685927.1, from coordinate 2,254,610 downwards.
GACAAGCACGGGAGTGGTCAATCCTTGGGGCTCTGGTGCCATCATGTGCCTAAAGCTACTGTTTTTATGCAGCATTTCTCTCTTGCCCATTTACCTTCTTTGGCTTGGATGGGCAGAGAGAGAGTTGGGGGAAAGCATTGTGTGGGAACCACACAGCCATGGGCAATTGGGTGCATGGCATGTAGGGTATGTGTGACATTCTTTTGTGACCCAGGGAGCCCTTGATGCCAGCTACAAGAGGGCACAGAGGGTTTTACAGGAATCCTCTGGACTTGGTATCTGGAAAATAGTTCACCAAAGGGTGGCATGTGAGATCTCTATCGAGAGCCAGTAGCCGACTGATCACTGTGAAATGTATGTACGGGTAACGTTTAGGGAGTCATGGATCTATAATAAAAATTATGTTCTTGAGGTGCTGGAGGTAAGGCAGGTCACCAAGCAGTGACATACCTGGGAGATCTTCCTTTCAGGCAGGAGGTAACAAACGCCCATCTCCCTCTCTGGCCATTTGTGTGCTCATGCTGCGTCTGGCTGCACACTGAACCAGGTGTTAATCAAGTGAGTGTAAAGTCTACAAGAAAGGAAATCTATCCCATGAAATGGCTTTCAGCGGGGCTGTCCGGGCGATGCATAAAGACAAAGGATGGGATTGGTATATCTTAGGGGGCAAAGAAACATACAGGATCCTTCGCCTAGGAGGCATGCTGACAATGTGTTCATCTCACAAAAGATCACAACCAGCTTGGCTTTAAAAATGCTGCAAGGGTTTGGGGTGAGCAGTATTCTATTCTCAGCCAGGGGTACTGTACCTTTGGGGGTACACAGAGGGCTTCCAGGGGGTTCATCAACCCATCTAGATATTTGCCTGGTTTTACTACAGGCTCCGTTAAAAAGCACGAGTGAAGTACTGCTTTATGTACAATACATTGAAGTGCAGTAATTATATTCCAATTGATTTTACAATTATACGGTAAAAATGAGACAAAGTAGTTATTTAGTACTAGTGTATTGTGACATTTGTATTTTTCGGTCTGATTCTGTAAGAAAGTGGTTTTTAAGTGAGGTGAACTTAGGGGTAAGCAAGACAAATCAGACTCCTGAAAGGGGCACAGTAGTCTGGAAAGGTTGAGAGCCACTATTCTGCAAGACAGAGTATCTTGTGAATTATATCTAGGCATTAAAATGCATGGCATGATTTTGTTTTACATGTAGCCATTTGTTTCTGATACTTTCACTTGTTCCTTCTTGAATCTTTCTGCTTTGGTACATAACCCTACAGCCTCTTCTCTACAAACACATCTATATGCTGGGAACTGAGAGGAGCTGTGATCTGGAACTGGTAAGCTGGGCTGTACAGCTGCCATGGAAGCAGCCAGTCTGTGAATTCTGCTGGTGCGCACTGGTCAGGGACTGCCCACTCAGTGGAGGACAGCAGGGTCTGTGAGGCCTAGCGGGCAGGGCTTATGTTGCCTGTGGGATTGGAGAACTGACCCCTGGCAGGGCCAGACAATGCTCCCTCACACAAAGGGCAGGTGAGAGCGAGGTGCCTTGCAGCTCTGGGTAACCTGGGAAGCATAAAACCCCCCACCCCAAAGTGCAGATGAATGCTCAAACCAAGAAGCTGGAGAACTTCACACCCAGTGGCTCTGCTGGCTGGCCTGCTAGCCCCTGGCCTCTCCAGAAAGCCTCACCCCATCATTGCCATAGGACTTTACAGGCACTGGGCAGAACTCAACTTTGCTCTCAGGCTCAGCTCTGGTCACGTGGGCAGGCGTACGGGGCACCCCCTGTCCCAGCAGCTCTGGTGAGGTGGATGACGCACTGGGGAAGAACAACACCTCCCTGAGAAATTGCCGGAGGCATGAAAACGAGACCGTAGGGGTGGGGTCACCACATTGACGCTGCGGGGAGGGAACGGGCATTGTGCTGCTGCCTGTATGCTAAGGTGATGCTATCATACAGATACACAGCACAGGTTTCCTCATGCCTCGCACCCCCAGGAAGGGAGGAGATGGGGATTCCTAGGGCAGTGCATTGGCATGGCCACAGTGTGGAACGCAGCTGTTTAAATCGAGTCAAGAAGACTGCCGGGGAAAGGAAGGGGCCACTCACCATCCTGCCCGCTGCCCACGATGCCGGGCTGCTGGCTGATGCTGCGTTGCTGCCGGGCCTGCCCCGGCAGGAAGCTGTTGCGCGATAGTGAGAGGTTGGAGGTGTATTTGGATTTGCTCTGAATACGGGTGAAGGGGGAGAAAGGGCTAGTGTCTGAGCTGCCGAAGCCCTGGGACTGCTCCGAGGTCTTGGGCCACTTGGTGTGGGAGGTCACCTTCCCCATCACGCCCCTCGACTTGGCTTTGATATTCGTGGCTGGCAGGAGGGAGGTGTGGCTCTGGTCTGGGGAGGGAGGGAAAAAGAGGGATCAGAGCGGGGAGGGAGAGAGACAGGAAAAGCAAGGCAGAAGGAGCAACTCTGGTCACTAGGATGATGGCAGAGGAACCTCCCCACGATGGCTGGGACCTCTCAGGCCAGGCGCTTCTCCAAGCAGAAGCAATCAGGTTCTTGCTGAGGGAGGAACTGAGGCCACAAGGCAGCAGCTTGTTACAAGAGACAGATGGAGAGCACGTGCCTTCTATTCATCTGCCCCACTGCTTCTCTCGCTATCCCATTTATACCCCCTTCTCCAGAGAATTCACCACCTCCACCCCCAGCAATGGGCTGAGACCAGCCCAGCCCAATGTGCCCAGAGTGAAACTCCAGAGCCATAGGGAAGCCGATGTGAATTTGGGATCTGCTGAGGGAAAGCTTCTGGCAGAGAGCCCAAGGGGGGAGTCTGGTCAGGTGCAGCAGGGACTAGCGAACGTTATCGCCTAGAGATCTCTGACACTGGGGTTGCCATGGGACCTGCAGGGGCCCTCCCAGGTGCCATTTATGCTGTGATACCAGACAAAGAAGAAAAGAGCAAGATCTCAGAGAACCACTGTCCAGATGGCAAATCATACATGGACACTGGTCTATCAAGTCTGCACATATAACACCACAGACCCAAGGGCGATAACAGAAGGCTGAGGGCTCAGTGCTAGCATGGCTGGGGGGAAAACACCTGCTCCATGCTGGGGAGACTTTGCCAGTAGGAATGAAGTCTGGAGATCAGGACATGGACTGTCTCTAAATCCTCCCCCAACACCATGGAGAGACTGTAGGCAACAGCTGGGCTGTAAATCCTAGGCAGGGAATTTGCTGCCCCTGAGGAGTTTCCAGTCACACAGTGGCACTTACAGCATAGGCACAAACATTAGTGTGTGCGAACCAGCTGGGAGGGTGCTCAGTCCAGTCACCACAGGCTTCTGCAGGCCAGGTGTGGGGGTATCAGCTGCTCACTGCACTCATCACCGCAGTGTGTGGACAGGGCAGACACCTCAGCACGGTCTCAGCACATCCCAGGTGGGCTGGTACTTACCTGTCCTGTTCGGGGCATGTGTGGGGCCACTCTCAGGGACAGAAACAGAGGAGGCATTGGTGGGAGCAGCAGAACAGCATATGGAGAAACACGGAGGGCTGAAACACACGGCTATGCTACGGCTGGCTACGCCATAGGCAGAGTCCGGCCCTGTCACTGTCCCTGCAAGACAAACACCAGGGAGACTTGCTATGGGCCAGGGTCAGCAGGATGAAGAGCATCAGCAGCACTGAGACACGGCCCCATTCCCTCCTTTATATCGCAACCCACAGCACTGAGACATGGCCACATCTCCTCTGCTGTATCCCTGCTTCCAGGAACCCCCAGTGCCAAGACACAGCCCCATCCCCTCCTCTTACAACCCACAGCACTGAGACACGGCCACATCTCCTCTGCTGTGCTGTATCACAGTTTCTGGGAACTGGTGAGAGCTCTGGTATTCCCAGACTCCAGTGCCAGCACTGTCTGCATTGGCTTGGCCCCAGCAGGAGCAACCCCCCACCACGCACTCCCCACTCAGGTCTGCAGAGCTGGTACCTACCAGGGCGTGGGGAAGTGACATCACTAGCTCTGTCTGATGAAGTCGTGGAAGAAAGAAGCTGAGTCTTATCCAAGTTCTGATTTAATCTAAAATGCAGGAAACGGGGGTGAGAGCCTTTCACGTGAGAAAGAAAGCACTGTCTAAATCTCTAGAGAGAGAGGAAGGGACAAGGAGTTATATAAGGGAGTGTGGGTAGGGTGGGAATCAGAGGGACCGAGCAGACATGGAGAGAAAGCAAAGGCTGGGACAAGATGGGAGAGGGACTGAGAGCAGAAATGGAAAAAGAGGAAGAATGGGAGGTTAGTGAGAGAGAAACATGGAGTGGCTGGGGAATGAAATGGTTGGCAGAGACAGAGGAGAGCTAGGAACTCAGGGAATATCAGGTCAGAGCTATCGTAGGATCCTGGCATTGACCAGCACTAGGAGTTCTAAGAAGCTCCTTAGGCTATGTCTACACTAGAAAAGTTAAGTCAACTTAGAGGTGACCTTATTAAGTCGACTTAACAAAGTCAACTTAACTTTTCTAGTGTAGACATAGCCCCTTGTTGACCTTATTAAGTCGACTTAATAAGGTTGACTTAGGCACTAATCCCCGTCCACACCGGTTTTAAGTCGACTTAAGGAGTTGACCTAAAACGAGATCTTATTAAGTCGACTAAAATTTTCCTTAAGTCTACCTAACTTGCCAATGTAGACGCTCCCTTAGTGAGTAATTATGAAACAACCTGCCCACAGGGGAAGTTCCTTTCCCGTTCAGGTCAGTTAGGGGTTGATTTATGGCATGAAGCATGGAACTTTACATTTTTTTTAAACGATCCCTTGGTGCTGCTGAACATAAGTGGGTGGTATCCGTACCAGGTACATCTGATCCTTTTCTGAATCCCAGTAAGCCCATGGTCTCAATCATCTCTTGTGGCAGTGAGATTCACATGCTAATTAAACTTGGTGTAAAGGCTATCCTTTTATCAGATTCAAATGCATTGCCTTCCTGTGTCCTTGAATATCACCTTATTCTGATATAATGGGAAAGGGTGAGGGAACGTATCTGGTGTACATTCTCCCTCCCAGTCATGGTTTTATACCCCCTTTTATATCCACCTCCTTTATAAACAAAACACATCCCATCTTTTCTCTATCATCTCATAAGGAAATCTCCCCATGCCCTCAACAATCTTTATTGCTCAACTCTGGACCTCTGCTCTTTTTGGCTGTCTCCTCTTTGAGTCAGGGTGACTGGAAAGGATCGTAGGATTCCATGTGAATGCAGCTTATTCATTATCTATAATAGCAATAGGTAATATTGTTCTCCACTCCATTCTTATGACACTACACATTTTATTTGGTTTCCTGATCATAGCTGCAGCTTAAGCAGAGGTCTTCACTGAGCTGACTAAAAAGATACCCAGGTATCTTTCCTGAATGGTCACATTTAGAGCTGAAAAAGGCACTGGAGTCGTTTGTATTATTCCCTTCTGTTTGTATTACATTACCTATTTCAACAATGAATTTCATATACCACTGAGTAGCCTATTCACCTAGCTTGGTTAGATTTTCTCAAGTTCCTCATAGTCTCTTCTAGTCTTGAGTAGCCTAAATAACATTGTGGCCTCTCCAAATTTTGCTCCCTCCTTTTTCAGGTCACTTATTAGCATTATGAAAACACTACTGGTCTCATTCTGGACCCTTGAATATCCAATGCTAGCCTTTTGCCATGATGAAGTCTGGCTATTTATTCCAGAGCTTTACCTCACATGCCAAGGCCCCTTTACCTGCTAGAACACCCTCCAGAGAATGGCTATGTCAAGAATTTTTTAAAAGTTCAAATAATTTATGCCATCTGGTTCTCCTATAACCACTATTTTGTTAACGTGATCGAAGGGTTCTAAGAGACTGATGAGGCCTGACTTTTCTTTTTGGAAGCTGTGCTGGTTTGATCAGATGGGTGGTTTATGCTTTTCTTTTTAATTAGTAGTCCAACCAGTTTCCCATAACTGAAGCAAGGCTTGCTGGCTGTAGTTCACAGTGCCTTTTTAAGGCTACGTACAATAGCTGCTGCCCTCCATTCTTCTACTGTTGGAGCACATTGTAATGAGAGATTGCACTCAGTCACTTCATTCTTCAACCCTTTCAGAAATCTTGGTTGTATGTCTGCTTGATGCTCTTTAATTTACTCCTGTGTTCCAGTACCTCCTCTTCTGCCACCCTCCTTCTTTCTTAGTGCCTAATCTTTCTATTACCCGAGACTCAGAGGCTGCATCTACACTGGTAAATTAAGTCGACTTGGTGACTTCTTTGAAAATAAAAACAGTGACAAATAATTTGAAGAGTGGCTTTATTTGTACACACTGAAAATCTCATAAGGTGCACCTGATGCGTCCTGGAAGTTAACTAGGGGAGGGCATCATTGAAATAGTCCCTGAGTGCCTCTCTTATGTGAGCAGCTTCTCCTTGGGCCCCCCTAATACTCCTAGTGGCTGGCTGTTCGTATGCTTCCTCAAGGAGCTGTGCCTCCATAGCCCACCCCGGGGAAATCTTTTCTCCCCTACTTTCACAAATGTTATGAAGGACGCAGCACGACGCAGTCACAGCAGGGATGTTGTCCTCCGCCAAGTCCAGCCTCCCATACAAACATCGCCAGCGCCCTTTTAAACAGCCGAAGGTCATTCTGCAGCGGCTCAATCTGTAATTGAACCGCTCCTTGCTGCGATCTAGGTTCCCGGTGTATGGCTTCATGAGCCATGGCATCAGTGGGTATGCTGGGTCTCCGAGGATGACTATGGGCATCTCCACATCCCCCACAGTAATTTGTTGATCTGGGAAGAAGGTACCCCCTTGCAGCTTCCGGTACAGACCAGTGTTCCTGAAAATGCGGGCATCATGCACCTTTCCCAACCACCCAGCATTGATGTCCGTAAAACGCCCCTTGTGATCCACGAGTGCTTGCAGCACCATGGAGAAGTAGCCCATCCTGTTGATATACTCGGTCGCGAGATGGTCTGGAGCCAAAATCGGGATGTGTGCGCCATCTACGGCTCCCCTGCAGTTAGGGAATCCCATGGCAGCAAAGCCGTCCACAATCTCACGAACATTGCCCAACGTCACCGTCCTCCGTAGCAGGACGCGATTGATGGCTCGGCAGACTTGTGAGAGGGCTAATCCGACGGTGGACCTCCCGACTCCAAACTGGTTTGCAACCGACCGGTAGCAGTCAGGAGTCGCCATCTTCCAGACAGCAATCGCAACACGCTTCTCCACGGTTAGGGCTGACCTCATGTTGGTGTCTTTACGTCGCAGGGCAGGGGCCAACTCTGAACACAGTTCCAGAAAGGTTGCTTTCTGCATTCTAAAGTTCTGTACCCACTGCTCGTCATCCCACAGCTGCATAACAATGTGATCCCACCACTCGGTGCTCGTCTCTTGCGACCAGAAACGGCGTTGCACCATGTGCAGATGATCGGTGAAGGAGCTGAGCAACGCGGTGCTGTTGCTCTGCAGGGCATCGATCAGCCCCTGCTCCTCAGCGTCCTCGTCTGACTCGGAGCTCATTGCGTACTGAGCAACCAGCCGAGATGTATTTAGAATGCTGAAGGCGACAGTGGAGATCAGAGCAGGATCCATGCTGTCGCTGTTGTGATTGCTCGTAAGTGGTGCGGTGCGTCACTGCACTGTTGAAAATAGGCGCGAGTTGCTATTGGCAACAAGGAAGACGCAAGGGGAACACAGTGCACCACGGGAAACTGAGAGTTTACCCATGGCGCTTTGCGTTCCTTTCCTTCATCCCATGATTCCAAGCGCAGATTGAGGGAAAATTGAACTGTGGGATAGGTGCCCAGAATTCATTGCGCTACACCGCGATATTGCAAAGAATTCTGTTGCGTTACAAGGAGCGACGTGTGTACGCGCTCTCCCGCAATAAAGGTCACGTGTTTTTTATAGCGCGATTGCCATGTTGCGCTTTAATCTGATCGTGTGTACATAGCCTCACTGCTTTCTGGGTTCCAATTTCTTTAAAAACATCTTTTTCCTTTGTGTTTAAATCACCTTTTAGCTACATGCTCTTCAAATTCCATCTTAACCCCCAATTCCCATCTTACACATTGCCTGCTTGCACCCATGTTCCTTCCCATTGGCTTCACTAGGGTTAGATCCCCATACTCAGAAGGATACCCATTTGACTCAAATGGCATGGCCATTCAGCCAGGTTGATTTTTCCCCTTGCCTTCCTGCTTTTAGGAGCATCTGTGCCTTCTCTGACACAGATAGAGGAGAAAGAAAAAGAAGAGGCAGAGAAAAGAAGCAACACTCAGATCAACAGTACAATGGAAGAAGAGTAACGTACCGTGGGCACAGAGCAACTGGGACCCCAGGACCCCTGTTCTGAAAAAGGGCCAGGAGACAGGCAGTGGGCACAACAAAAGAGCTACAGGCACAAAGAAAACAGTGGAGGAGAGAAAGGGAGGGAAAGAAAGAGAGAGGAAGGATAACAGAAATGAAAATAATGGGGAAAGAAGGGATGGGGAAAGAAAAAATACAAGAAAGAAAATGGGTTGAGACGGAGAAGTAAATGGAGCAGAAGGGGGAGGCAGAAACAGGAGGAAGAGAGGGAAAGAGAGAGATCAGTTATTCAGTAATGCAAGTGCCAAGAGTAACTTGAGAAAAGATCCTATTGGCTGCTATCCATGCAGAAGGAAAGTGGGCAGGGAATCTGGAGCATCATGCTCATGTTCTCTTCTCAGGCCTTTGGAGGCTCTCCTCAGAGGGCCTGAGCCTCCACTGGTGCAAACTGGCCTACCTCCATTGATGTTAGTGGAATGACGTTAATTTACCTCAGCTGAGAATCTGGTCTCAAGCTCATGATCTTTGCTACACAGCCAATGACTCCAGACACCCATGAGTGGCTGTTTAAACAGGTGCCACAAAGATACATTTCTAGCAAAACCTCAGTACATTGTTTTTTCTTCCTCTGCTTCTCCTGATTTGTTTGAGGCAGCTGAACAGAGAAGGCAGTACTCTGATCTCTGCCCACTGATCTTGGCACAAACTAGGGAACATACTCGCTCTGTACTCTGCAGTATCTGCTCATTAGACTCTCTGATCTAGCCTAATTCAACCTTTCTTTCCTCAGGCAGGCTGTTCGGATAAAGCTATGTCTAATATCACAGATCAACAACCATCAGAAGTCCCACAGTCCATTCTCCAGAGAATGGTACATTTTAGGTGCCTCAGGTGACATACTACTCTGGGGGACTGTTCCACAGCCCAACGTAACTCCTATGCTGTGTAGCTGTAGCCAGGTCAGTCCCAGGGTATTAAAGAGCCAAGGTGAGAGAGGTAATATCTTTTACTGGACCAACTTCTGTCAGCGAGCTAGAGAAGCTTTCAAGACACACAGAGCTTTTCTTCAGGGTGGGGAAAGATACTCCCAATATCATAGAAAATTGCAAAGGGGAACAGATTATTTAACATAAGCAGTTAGCATATATTGTAAGGAATCATTCAAGGTATAGTGGCCCGATAACGTGTACAGTGGCCCGATAGATGTATCTAGGTCAGTTTCACCCTTTGTTCCCAGTTAAGATTTAAAAGACAGACACCATAACCCCACTTCCCCTCCATAGACTTGTCTGGGCAAAATCAGGACGTTCCTTTAATCTCACGAGACACTGCAGAAACCTAGCCCTCCACTTGTCCTTTTTGCTCTTTGCTGTACTCCCTCTACTCTGTCAAATACTGCAAGCCTCTAAGGAGCAAAGGAAGCCAAGACACATTCTGGAGGATTTGTGCATGAAGGGGGCACATACCCATCGATATCTGCAAGGTCCTCCTCATTGCGCAAGCTCAGCACGTACAGGGTGGACATGGACACCACACTGAGAAGGAAAGAGAGAAGATTATACGCCCGGTAGTTGGTATCTGTACTGTGGCAGGAAGAAGACCACAGTGGCTATTTGTCTCAGTGACCCAAGTCCACCAAGGTTAGGTTAGCAGCTACAGACCAGCTACCACGTCCTCCCAGGCCAGATAACAGTTACAGGCTGCTCACACTGGACTCTTTTTATCATCCGCTCCTTGATGCTATATATTCACAACAGGCTGGCTTCAGCTGGCGGTGACAGTTGACATGAACTATCCCTAGTCTGAAATGGCAATAGGCTAGCACTGCTTGGGTGGGGCCACTGAGGCTGACAGCAGACAGAGGAGAGGAAAGGGAGCTGGAAGAAGGGCATTCAAGATACAGGGGAGGCCCGGAGACATAAGCTGGAGAAAGCAAAAGAGGCCTGGAGTAGGTGGGAGGTCTTGATGCCACAGAATATATAGGCCAGAGCCTTGAAGGTGAGGCCAAGGGTCAAATTCAGTCCCAGAAAGCAGGTATGACTCTGAAAAATATCTTTCCCAGCTAGACCCTCGCAGTGCCGTAGGGCGAGGAAAGTGCCTCCCAGTGCCGAGGGCCGAAAGCAGCCGGTGCAAGGGTGTGCAGTCACTCACCTGAATGCCATGACGACAACCAGGGCGATGATGGTGCCTTGCAGGAAGCGCTGGCTGATGCAGGCTTGTTCCGTGACAACAGACGGGGACTGCAGGAGAAATGCAGGGGAATCAGGTGCCCGCCCGGTGAAAGGCTCACTGCATTTCTATTGCACTCTGCCCTGGGGTCTCTACCCTGGTCCCGGGATGGGAGGACTGCACTGCTGGAGGCCATTCCTCCTGCAGCCCACAATGCCCTTTGGTGGCCACTGAAGCAGCAGCAGGATGGCTTGTCCACAAGTCACTGGCCGGCCCTGCTGCAAGAGGCAGGATGGCCACAGCCCACGGGGAGCAGGAGAAGGGGCTGCAGATGAAGGACACAGGCACAGCAGCCCCCAACCCACCCTTGCTCTGCAGACACACAGCCCTCCCCTACCCCCCCATCATGCCCCACATTACTTTGCAAAAGGCTCCCATCCTGTACCTTGCTGGCCATTTTGTGGGGCCTCTTTTTGTGGGGCACACTTCCTGCACGGCTGAACTGACTTCCTGTTTGGCTGCAAGGAGAGGAGAGGAGCTGAGGCAGGATGTGCCTGGCTGGGGCCTGGCAGCTACATGCCTGGCAATGGGGTGTAGGTTGGGAACCAGTCTCAATAACTGCAGGAGGAAAGCTTAGAACACTGTGGTGGGCTGACGTGCCCTATCAGACAGCCCAGCCCTATGCTGGCAAAGGCTCCAAAGGGTGAAAGGAAACAGAGTGAGCTGCTGAAACAAGCCAGGCTCTGTACGCACCACCGCAACCTCCTGCAGGTAGGGCCTGCAACGCAGGCTTCACCTGTTATCACAGGAAAGCATGACATGTCAGGACGTGCCTCGCCCCGGCCCTGGGATGGATGGTCAGACTGGGCTGCCATTTCCACGCTGCAATCTTGTACCTGATTTTCCAGCCACAGCCTGAGATTCAGTTTGTTTCCCTAGCAGCAGGTCAGGGGTCATCTCCAGTTCCTGTTATGCCAGCGTGACACTGAGTCCTGATTTCCCTGTGTCCCCAAATTCCCCAGGGCCAGTCTGCCTGCGAACGAGGAGGAAACTCCCTGCACCCACCCCACCCAGCGCTGCACAGCCAATGGTGAGTGGGAATTTCCCTGTCTACATCCCAGTGCAGGCTGACTGGTGTACAGGTCTGAGGCCGACTCCCGGGCCCTGTGTTTGGACTGGGAGGGAGGAGGGAGAACGCCTGTACCTGAATGCCCCAGAGCTGACGGTTGACTTCATGCTGTCCAGCCGCTTGAGCTTAGCCAGCTTGTGACTCCACCTTTCCAGCTCATCAATGCGGGTCTCCAGGTTGTCCGTCAGCTTGCACAGCTCCTTCACTGCCCCGACGTTCTCCATGAAGATCCGTTCCTGCCAGGGGCCCAGATCATTCCGCCTGAGCCCTCTCCAGGAGCAGAGGGGCACAGACTCCCATGGCCCCAGCCTGCCTAGCCTCCTTCAAAACTGCTGTCCTCCTGAGCTACTCCAGATGTGTCCTACCCAGTGGAAAGGTCACTGTGTGTTCCTGGCACTCAGGTGGGGGGAAGCACAACAGGAAACACCCTCAACTGCGGTGTAGCAATCTGGACACTGAATCTCAAACCTGGTTTTTAATGCAGCTATTTGAATTGGTCTCTTGGGTGCAAGGGGCCCATGGCATCCTGTCAGTACCCAGCTCTTCTCAATGACAGAGCTGTTCACCACCTGGCCAATCAGGAAGCAAATCCCAGTCGCTTACCACCCTTGGAGAGCACGCACCCTGCCAGCCATGGCCTCTCCAGTATACAAGGGAGCTCCAGTCCAAGGCCCCATTGCTCACAACTGGTCCATGGGGGTGTGGGAGGATGGGGAGACGTGGGTCTTCAGGCATCATTTTATTATCCAAACCCCTTCCCGTTTTTTCCACTCACTGGGTCTTGTCACAATCCCAACCTGAGCTGTCTGATCTATGTGCCTAGCACACTGGGGGTCTGATCCTTGCTTGGGGGATCTAGACCCCACAGGTAAATCATATTAGTAGGTAGGTCCCAGCTCAAAACCAGCATATTAAAAACTCTCCGAGTCCACGGGGACCAGCCAGCAGCCCCTGTGTAACATGCTTCTCATGAGACATATCACGTAAACAAGCAGCCAGCCTCCCCAGTGCTCTGCCATAGCTCCTATTTACATGCTGGTACTGGGGCAGCCCCCTGTAGGGTGCATTGCAGGAATCTAATCTGGAGTGTACAGAAACATGGGTGGCAGTAAGAAGACCTGCATTCAAAAGAAAGAGCTAAAAGAGTCAGACACAGAAGGGAAAAAATACATGCCTGTCTTCTAACTGCAGAAGGAAAATGAGCCTCAGTCAAGAAGGAAAAGAGCCACCCACTGCAGTCTACATACAGGTCAACCAAACCCCTGGTTAGTAACGCAAAAGGTAGCAGCCAGTGGACCCAGTGAGATCAGCAGAGACACTTATTTTTATCCACCGCTGGTGGAGGTCATCTCCAACATAGCAAGTGCTGCCCCAGCCACACCTGGATCAGGATTCAGGCTGCCAAGAACCAAGGAGATCTGAGGGAGCCAAGCGCTCCAAGCTGCCATGTCACAACCTCCTCTGTTGTCTGAACCAGAATGGGAAGATTAGTTACAGCACCCTAATTTGACAAGTGGTATTTGGGTGGGGCACTGGCATCAGAGCAGACTGCTTGAGGGAAGCCAGGAACAGGCCCTTCCTCATGGAACCACTGTCAACGCCCACCAGTATTGGAATCAGGTCTTCATAACCAGCCAGGAAAGACCTGGGTCCAGGTTGCAGAATGACAACAATGATACCTCAAAAACCACATCTGGCCGAAACTCAAATAGGAAAGACTTGGCAGGAGATCATTTCCCAGGCACCAGATTTTGATTCTGTTTTATCTTCATCTTTATGTGAGGGGGAAGAAAAAGAAACAGCAAAATTCACCATCCTCCCCCAGCCATATAATTGCTAGTTCCTATTCATCCTCCCTCGGCTCTGTTTGGAGGAACCACTAACCTTATTCACCACCAGGAAGTTCTCGATGGTCTTCCCATTGGCAAAGACCATGTCCCCAGTGTCTTTCACGGCTTCTGGGAGAATCTCCTTCACTTCCTGAGCAATGACGCCTGTATGGAAACTGCAGCATGAATCAATGGTTCTGCCCCCGAGATTCATTCCACAATTGCTGACTACTTCTCACAAGGCATGCGGTTGCTGATGTGAACCCTACACACTGTGCACTGATTAACAATACATCAATATCCATCCCAGCGTTACCAAGATATAGCATGTAGGGGACTTCATTTCCTGAAAGGCCAGTGCACAGCCAGAATTTAACCCTAACCTAAAGCCAGTGAAAAACAGCTGGGAAAGGGACAATTGGATAAAGACTGATTCCCAGGTTCTTTGTATACCATATATGCATTCTACAATATCTTTGGCCTGCTGCAGGACAGGACTGAGAGACATCAGCAGAGCTGTGATGGAGCAGCAGGCGATCCTGCGGGTTATGACTAAGGAGCAATGGTAGTTTGCTCTTGAACGCTTCCATGGTATACAGCTGTGAGGATGAAGCCTGTGAGTTAGTGCAGGGACCGTACCCGTCTCAGATGTGCTTTCAATGCCCACAGTGGCAGCGAACTCTGGCTTGTAATTATAGTGCACCAGCCGCATACGGGAGATCCTCTTCAGCTGTTCTGTGGTGTCCACCTAGAACAAGGCGAACACACAAGTTTAGAAGTAGGTCGCTGTGCCCTAGGAAGCCAAGAACCTGATCCTAACCAACAAAGTGATAGACACAAGGGCTCACATCAGTGTCCACAGCAGCAGGTCCCATAGACCCCAGCCCCCAAATGAGAATGCTGACCTCCCCAAACCCATCTGCTGGACCAAGTCAGCTAGCCAGTTTAGCCAGGGTTAAGATACAGGATTCATCAAGGAACAGGTCAATGACTCAAGAAAAAAGAGCGAGCCCCATCACACCCCCACATGCCATGGGATGGGGCAAAGGCAGCTCTCAGATATTTGGAGCATCTGACCTTACTGTCCTGATCAGGCAAATTAAGACCCCACCAGGGTCTTCCTGTAAGGCTCTGACTGACCCTAATCTGAGGCTGAATCAAGTTTGGCTTTGGTGGTTTTCATGTTTACTCTTCTGCACTTTTTGGTTCCTGCTAAAAGAGCAGCTGAAATTCCACAAGACAGGAAGTGCCTGGGAGAGGGCTGTTCTGTTCTCATGGGATTTCCAGCTTGCTGGGCGAGAGGCAGCTCACATGCTCTCAGGAGAAATCCTGCACTCACCAGTTTTCCACCTCTGTATGCAGATGGAATATGCTCACATGAACATCCTAACTTTTCAGTGCCACTCCAGACCTGCGAGCCTACCACCACTGGCCTGTGGTGCCCTGCCAAGCTTCCCGAGCTCTCACCTCCTGGATGTCATCTTTCGCTCGGATGTCTGATGGGTGCATCAGCGATCCCATGACCTTCACATTGCCATGGACCACCAGGGCTTCATCCGGGCGGTCGGTGTTGATGCCGACTCGGCCGTGGTGAAAGACGGTATCAGGGAGCTGAGCTCGCTGCCAGAGGACGTCACTGTCGCTCTCAAACTGACCCGGGTTAGAAGCCTGTGGAGAGGCAAGAGGGAAGCGACTGAAAGCGTCCTGATCAATAGCAGAGATTTTTCAAAGAGACAAACCAGAGAGAGGAGGGGCCCGTGCTGCTAGGAGGAGACAATGTGAGCATGGTGGGCTTCAACAGAATCCTAAGCCAGGACCACTGCAGACTCTTCCCCTGGAAATACACACCAGAGAGCCAGGGTGCCATGCAGAGCTGGGACGGGTGGTGTATAGAGGAGGGGTGCCCCCACACTGGATTACACAACTATGTGATGAGAAGATCCCGGAGCTATCATGGCTGCCTGCCCCAGGTCAGGACGTGTTATCAAGCACGGGCTTTCAGTCCCCAGCGTGGATGGGGAAACATGGTAAACAGGCTTAAGGAGCCCAATGGAGCCTAAGTCATGACCGAACCACGCAGCCTGCCTGCGCCCTTAGTCCAAGGTTACCTGGTGTGGTGAGATGGAATCTCCGAAGCCTGGGGCAGCCGCTCCAGGGCCGTGGGAAGAACAGGAAGTTTGCTGGGTTTCAATGGCAAGTTTCTGAGGTCCCAGCAATTTCCACACTGTGATAAACCCCCAGCATTAAGCCCCGGAACTCGGGTCAGCTGATTCAGGCTCACAGAGTTGTAAAATTGCAGTGGAGATGTTCAGGTTCAGGCTCTGAGACCCTCCCCGTTCATGGGGTTTCAGAGCACAGGTTCCAGGCTGAATCTGAATGTCTACACTGCAACTTTTTAGTCCCGCAGCCTGAGCCTGCTGTCCCAGCCAGTTGGGGCCACACCATTGATCTTTTATAGCAGTGCAGACACACCCCAAGAGGCTCCCTGTCCAGCTGCTGATGGAAAGCTTAGTGGCAGGTACTTGAGCTATTACATACTGACTGTGAAGCACGAAAGCCAGCAGTATCAGCTGCACAAGGGGAGCAACCCGCCTGAACTCCCCCTCCCAGGGCAGGGCAGCACGGCCAGCAGAGGACGCACATGGCCACTGGGTCATTGGGAGCATCACGCCGAGCTCTGTGGCAGTACAAAGCAGTGCAGCAAAAGCAGACAGAGGAGCAGGAGATGGGGTTTCTGTGTGATCCAAGGAGAGGTGTGGATTTTGCTCTCAGAATCAGTGGCAACAAAGCCTTGCCTGCACTTTGTGAGGAAACAGCCTGGCAGTGGGGTGTTCTCTGCTCTCTGATCCCCATCTCTGGCCCAAGAGCTCTCAGCGTGAACCAGCCAACAGAAGCAAACTCAATGCAGCATCTGAGACCTCACCTTTCCTCTCCCAGAGTGAAATCTCCCCACTTCCCATGCCTGATGCTACCTGAGACCCTGGAACTGTGCTGATGTTCTGCCTACCCAAAACGAGGACCACACAGACTCATCCCCCTGGAGGTCAGCACTGCTGGGGCGGGAATTGCATGGCTGCAGGGAGTGGTTGGGGTGCCAACTCTCCCTCTCTGGAGAAAGGATCACACTGAATCTCACAGGGCACTGCTGGGGGGTTCTCTCACAGGGAGCTACGAGTCTATATCTTATCTCCACACTAGCTAGGCCATGGCTGCAGCTGTGTCCTGCTCAGGGTGTTGATTCTGTGTGGTCCAGGCTGTCCGCTTTTCCCACAGTTCTGTGGTGGAGCCCCCCGGAGACTGCATAGTTCATTGTGTACTTACTTGTCTGCAGACTCCGGGGTCCCCGTCTGCCCTCTGTTTGTGTTTTACCCCCGAACTGGCCCTTTGCTAGAGGAAACGGACAAAGCACTTAAAAGGCGGCAGGGCGGAGACAGCCAATCACAATGTCACAGCCTGACTCTCACTGCTTCCCACTTTTGAGCAGCCATGGCCTCTTGCCCATTCTTCAGACCCCACACTCCCGATCCCCCTAGGAAACGAGAGCTCAACTAGCTGAACCCTGGGAGAAGCTATCAAGGGAATTCAACCTCTTTCCTGCCTGGCCTTGATTCCAGCCTTTGAGACTGCTGATCTAGTTCCCTTGGGCGGCACCGTCCCTCAGACGGTCTCCCTCAGGCGTACACATTTGGAAAATTCAGTCAGGACACCCACTGAAGCTCCCCAAGCAGCACCATTCCCTTGCTCCCCCACAGTCCCTTCCTGGGACATGTTCCCAGCCTTCCACTCCCCTTTTGAAAAACACGCCTTCTTCTCTGTCCGTGTTCCTCTGCGCTGGGTTCCTGCAAGGCCAAGGGAAATGGATCCTCTGACTGGAACACGTGGGCTGCCTTCTTCATAAAATGCGGGAGGGGTCAGGAGTGGGGTTCCAGAAAGACAGGTAGAGAACAGAGGGGAAGGGCAGCAGGGGTCTTGAAGAGCCAGGCAAAGAGTGGTGTGAGTACCAAAAAGCCAGGAGATGGGGGAAAGGCAAGGAGCCCCAAATAATCAAGCAAAGGATAATGGGGACCCTAAAAGCCAGAGGGGAGGTATGGATGCCCTGTAAGTCAGGGGAAAACTTACTCTGACGATGATGCGCTCGGAGATGTGGGCGGCCAGCGTATAGGTCTGGTTCTGGGCATGGGCCTGCAGGGCCACCACCAGCATGAAGTACCTATAAATGACAGACACCCATAAGGTGTCCGTATTCCTACTCTTTCCACAAAAGGGGACATGCCACTCATGAGCATGGTCTGATCCAGCCAACATGTAGGTCTCTAGACATCTGCTGCCCTCATGGCAACACCCCTCTGCTGCAGCCATATCTACAAGGGCACTCAGCCACTTTGGTGATTGTTCTTCAACTGCACGGTCTCCTCCAAGGCCTGCAGAGGGACCTGCCCAGGCTGGGGGCCGCTTGCTGCTCACATGCCCAGCAGGTCTGAACTCGCTCAGTGCTTGGACCGTAGGATTGCAAAAGAAACCCAGGGCAGCACAGTGACAGGGGCTGGTGAGTGAGTAGGCTTTGCTCTTCCCGCTACATTCATACTGAACCAGCAAATCAGTAGTGCCAGGATGGGGGGTGCACTACTGCTGGAGCCCGGGGGGCAGCTTTCAGATGGGCTCTAAAACCCAGTCATGGCTACTTGCCATGGGGCTCACCCTGCAAGTGCCTCACCTATGCATTCAGTGCACGGCAGGAGGGCTCCTCAGAGCTCATCCCTGCCCCCCCGCCCCCTTTCCTTTCCGCCACCAAGGCAACCTGCATGAGGCAATATTGCTCCCAGATGGCAGAGACAGCTTTGCTTCAAGTCTGCCCCCCAAATCAGCTTTCCCGAGTCCCACATATGCAGCGCAGCCCACTTCCCCTTCGCAGGCTTGGAGGGAACTATGCTGTTCCATACCTTTGGTCGGGGTTGGGCTTGCCCTTCTTCCTCATGTTATTGGCCGTAGTCTCGCTAAAGTGCAGCCGCCCCACCGTGACCTTCGTAACCTGCTCCGGAGGCAGATTGACCCTGGAGAGGGGAGCAGAGGAGCAACTGAGGACACAGAGTTGGAAAGGAGGCCGCATGGAGAACAGCCATTTCCCCTTGTGTGGAAAGATCAGCCCCCAGCGCATCCACTGGGGGACTCCATCCTCTTCCTCACTTCAATGGGTGCTGCGGAAGTGCCTCAAATTGGGCTCCATGGGCAAGGGGGACCCACTCCAGATTAATGAGCTCAGGGTGTGATGGGGAGGGCAATGATTGTTACGGGAAGTGAAAGAGAGAGACCACTTTAAATACACTGCCCACCTGAGCCCTCCAAGACAGCACCACACCCCTGTCTGCCCTCCTGTCCTCAGGGGTACTCATACCAAGGTCCCTCAATCTCCCCCTACTGGGCAGCACTCCTGTGACAGTCCTCACTGCCATGCCCAGGGCAGTACTCACGTGACAGGATTGAAGGGCCGTTTGCTGCGGTCAGACTGCGACTGCTCTATGTTGATCGATTGGTTCAAAGCCTCTAGCTGAAGGGAAAAATCCAGGGGCATTACAGAGAATGGAACAGACAGCTTTACCCTCTTTTCTAGAATCCATCCATCCAACCATCTAGCCACTTACCTAAAGTACATCTAGTGCCAGTCATTTCTAGCATCTAGGCCCCCTCTGGGAATTTCCCTCACTGCCACCATAACCACTGCTCAGAAAAGCCAAGTTTACTTCGCCCCCCAATCACTGCCTCTATCCCCTCCTCTTTTCCACCTGTGAGAGGGCAAGAGTTCTCTCAGATGGCCTCTTCCCTGATCCTCATACACAGAGTCCGTACAGGCACTGATGTACACAGACATACAGACACACCAGATTTCCCGGGGAAACCTGCCATTTTATTGCCTGTTCTCTCTTTGCTAGGCTTCAGCCTCCCTCACCCAGCAGGTGGGGCTATAGCACAAGGCTCTGACCCTTGTTTTAGGCCACCACACCAGTCACACAAAACTTGTGATTCCCATCCATGGGCAGGTGTGATCACACATGCTTGTGTCGCACCTGTTAGCTCCCCAGGGCAGGTTCACTCACTGGCCCACATGCAGTCATCCACAGCAGCACACAGAGGTATAATGCACATCATTCCGACTGAGGGACAGGCAGGACCATGCACATGGTAACACATTCAGCCACGCACGTCGCCTGGGAGGCCTACAGACACCGATGTGCACATTCTTGCAGGATTCCCCCACTGCCCCAGGACTTGCCTTCACACCATGCAGCTTCAGATAGAAGCAGTCGAGAGGCTTCAGGCCCTCGGGGGTCTTCACATATTTGGGATCTCCGATCATCCCGATGTAGACTGTAACCTGGAAATGATTCTTCTTCTGGCAGACAAAGGCATCATCACCCACTGAGAAGTTGAACCCTTTGTCCGCATCTACCCGGTATGTGGGTGGGGGCCTGTGCACCAAGGTAGGGGAAAAAATCAGCAGGGTTAGACTGAAGGGGAAATGGCCCACTGATATCTCCACATGATCTGATCATTTATACCAAGGCAGGGCTGTGGCATAAACAGAGAGAGTGTTTTACGGACACTTCTCATCCCATTAATGATCACGCAGGCCAGCTCGCCTCAGGTTCATGATCATATAATACCACCCCTGTGGCAGCTACAGGAATGGCTAATGTGGGAAAGTAACAATAGGGAAGTACAGTATGTATTTTTAGTTGTCTTTTAATGCCATTCAATTATCGGGAAACTAAGAGAAGGAGCCAGCATTCTGTGACTAGCCCACCCCTATGCAAATCACCGGCAGGTGCTCTGCTCTGTGGGTCATGAGTGATCCAAAGACCTCCAATTTGCGATCTTCTGGCTTATAGTGATATTTATCCAAGAATCCCAATGTGATTGATGGGAGTGTGCCACAGCTAGTTCTAGGTTCAAACACATCAGAGTTACTGGACTTGGGCTTCGCTGAGGACGTTAGGGTTATCCCAGCTCTTGTACAAGATGCCACAGAATCTTTCATGATCACAAGGGGACGGGGCGCCAGCCTTGCGTCTCTCATTTGAGAGGCAACACATCCAATCAATCCAATTGATTGGATGTGTTGCCTCTCAAATGAGAGATGCAAGGTTCCCCCCTTGTGCCACATTAGAGCACTGATTCCATACAGATTCAGAGAGAAGAGGGAACGCCACAGGAAGTGAGCATGTTCTGTCCACCTGCACTGTCCTTAGAGGTCTCCCCTCTACTCGCCCCACCAACTCCAACCCTGCTTAATGCCTGGGATCTGACTTGATAACTCTGTGCCTCAGGACGGGGAGCTGTGTTGGTGAATTAGGCTGATCTAGGAAGCCATACTCTGGGGGCACTGGGTAATCTCTGGGGCTTTCCTCTCCTGAATGGGATCTTTTCAGAGAAATTGATGAGATCCCTCGTTACGTTCCATTCTCCAAGTGACCCATCTCGGCCTTCCCAGGCTGTACCGGCCCTGAGCAGCCAGATTCCTGGGGAAATCAGAACCACCTGCTGCCTCTGCTAACAATTTCCAGCTCCCACCATGGCATGTCTGGGCTGGGAGGGGAAACTTGGGCTACAGAGAAGAAACATATGCACCAGCTGGGGAGGTTTAATCTGTATCTCCTTAATGGGCTGGTTACCATGGGAACAGTGAAAATATGTGGCCTTCGCACCAAGTCCCCCTTTCTCCCACCTCCCAAGAGCCCTGGCCTGCTCTCTGGGCGAGGGCCCCTCTGGGAGGCGCTGCCTGCCTGTCACAGATGGAAAAGGAAACACCCTCAAAGTCAGTCACTCACTAAGCATTTCAATTAGGAGACCAAAATCTAATCTTCTTTTTCCTCTCCTTGATTTCCAAATCCCCGGAAATGTCATTGTTTTTTATTTACAAAATCTGCACACAATAGGCTAGAAAGAAGTAAATGCCTGCACCTTCCTTCAGGCCTAGTCAATTCAGCACACCACAACCGCCAGCATGACCTCTCTTCTGGAGTCAAAAGGCAATTCATTCTTCTAAGCACCCACAAGATATCAAACTAATTCAGGGCAAGAAGTGTGGGTTCCCTGGAAAATGGGGTATTTTCACATCACTCAAGGGGTAGCTGAACAGCAGCCAGTGGGTGAAATGTGGTCCAGGACGTTCTCAAACATGACCATCTTCATCCTGAACACTGCAGCATGGCCCACAAAAACACAGCCCAGCTACACTGCCTGCTGGACATTTCCATAGCAGCAAAAGCACATGGATCTTGCCTGGTTGCCAGAAGATATGTGAGGATGAACTTATTTAAGGTTTAATGCAAGGAACATGCAAGTAACTTTCAGATCATCAGGTGTAATCTGTATGGGGCTGCACTTCCACCTGATGAGAAGGGTGGTATTTTTCAATTATTTTATGATTACCCAATATTGTTATTCCCATTTTTCAGATGGAGAAGGAAGGTACAGAGGATGGGTGACTGACCCAAGGCCATACGTAACAGTAGTAAGAGGATTGGGATAGGACCCCAAGTATCCCGACTCCCAGCCCTATGCTCTTGACACGGTCACAGGCCCTCACAGACCACACGTTCTTCTGATGAGGGTCCCTCCCATCTGCTTCATTTAGTGCCAAGTAAGTGCAGCTTCAGGGCTTCTGGGAAGTAGCCAGGGCAATCCTCAGCTTGCGACCTGCAGTCTCCTACATACTTCATGACTGCTTCCTGAATGAGTCGTAACTGCTAGATCTCCCATCAGCCAGTCATGACTCTTAATTTAACTCCAATGACACAAACTGGGTCAGAACAACAAAATGAAGCAACAACAAAAATTGTAAGTTGGGTCCCTCTTTTAGAAGCGTCATCCAATCCCATGCCATTCTAAAGTTCATTCGCCAACCAGTTCCTGCTCCAGTTGCGTCTAGTTTCCTACTTCCCCACATGAGCCACATCCCTCTCATTGTTTTGCCAGGTAACACACAACACACCTGGGGCTGCATTATTCTGGACTCCCCAGTGGTGAATGGGTTAATGATGAATGACATCTTCCTGGTGATTCAGACTCTGGTGTGTAAAGCCGGGACAGCTCCATGAGTAACCATTTATTTCTTCCTTGGAGCAGCAGAGGGACCCTCAGCTGCCTGAGATGTGACCTGAACAAAAAGCAGACGATGGAAGTGGAGAGCGCTACCTTAGCTAGAAAGAATGAGAGGAATTTCCTTCTCGCTCTTGCCTCTTCCTCACTGGTTTAGAGCTTGATTTTTGCCTTTCATTTCTTCCCACTGAACTCCTCTTCATTAGCTCTTGCTGGTTCCTCTCTCACTGCAGTGTACGAATTGCCATTGTGGGTCTGACCCATGGCCTGTCCTGCCCAGCAGCCCATCTCTGATAGTGAAATGCTTCAGAGAAAGGTGTAAAAAACCTTCAGGAGGCAGCAGAGAGATTATCTGCCCTCCACGTTTGGTGTCTCCTCCTCATCATGCTCTTTTCACTTGGTCCATTTCTTGCTGCTGTTCATTCCCCTTGTTCCCTCATGAATGGGTCCCTGAGAGTATGCTGCCTGGGTTCCTCAGGCCTTGGTCCTTGTACCAACCATGTGCACACACACACACGACACACACAGGACCCTCCTTCCTGCAACAACAGCCCTCACACTGACACACACTTCCCTGCTTTGGACATAAAACTCAATTCACCCACTCCCACCCTACACTATCTCTGCACCTCCAGCAAGTGTAGTCTCCTCTGCTTGTTGCCCCACCCTAGCCCACAACCTCACTGCTCTTTTGTGTACCAAGACCCTGCTGGAGGGGCAGAGGTCAGCATGTGCCACTGATGTACCAAAGGAGAATTGTCTGCCAGCTGCCCAAGAGAAAGAGAGAGGAGGTGGGGGAGGGGTTCACAAAACAAACAGGAGCCTCCCAAATGTGCTCTGGTTAACATCCATTCAGGATGATGGCTGCCCACCGCACATGCGCACACACACAGAGCAAGCTCCTTGCAGGGTCCCTCCCCCGGCCTCCTAGAAATACGATGCCCAGCTGAATACGATTCCCCATATTTCGATCCCCTATAGCTCCAAATAGACAGAGCTTTCTGATTGGCTGCGAGTGACGTCATCTCTGTGGGCAACAATCTGCCACAGACATCCTCAGTCGAATGTGGAAATTCCATTTCACAGCTTCTGAAACCAGAACGGTCCATTCTGAGCATCTTGCAGGACAGAGAACCTCACCCAGCGATACCTGTGTCAAGTCCATAATGCTTGGTTGGGCTCTGTTGGAAAGAGATGTCCAATCCTGATTTAAAGACTTCACAGGATGGGGAATCCAGCACGTCCCTTGACAAATTGCTCCAGAAGTCACTTACCCTCACTGTTAAAAGATCCAAAAACACCATCCTTGTGGATCACTGTCTCATGCCAGATGGGTGCAGTATCCCCTTGGAAACTCTCTCTCTCCCAGGTTTCAATTCACCTCTTTTGGAGTCACGGGCACTCAGAATTACACCCCACGAGACACTGGCCTATCAATCCCAGCAGCATGGGCCGTGGGGATAATTAAAATACATTTCTTGGGTTTTAACTAAAGTGTGTCCTGTGGATGGTTCCAGCTTAATGGATGTTTGGTGCCAATTTGGCATTGGGGGATAAATGACTTTGGGTGCCAGGCCCCTCTGCTGAGTGAGAATGAAGACTACTCGCTGACTTGCTGATTGACAATCAAAACCCAGGCTGCAGTCAAAGCCACGCCAGTTTTTTCCCATGAGAGTGGGAAGGTCAGAGGGCAAACTCCCAGGAATAGGAGGTCTAGGGTCAAATGGATTATTTTAGCCAAAAGGCATCCACTGATGAAAACTAGATTAATGCAAGTTTCAGAAGCCAGGACTGGAGGAGAGGTGATTTCTCCTAATGGAGGAGAAAGGTTATGAATGCCCCAAAGCCAGTGTCTGACACAGAGTCAAAGAAACCAGCAAGCTACAAGGGGAACCCAGCCACACTCAAGATGAAAACAGGAGGAGAGGAGAAGAGGTGTAAGGGAAAGATGTGTTAGAGACAGAGAGGAGAAAGAAGGATGTAAGAAATATTTAATTGTATTTGTGGCTGAGAACCGGTAAGTGTCTAAGGCAGGAATGGGGTCATTACATCCAAACAGTCTCTTTCCCTTTGCAAACATGTTCTCCCATTATCTGTCCCCTCTCTCTCTCTCTCTCTCTGCGCCCAATCCCATGCACAAGAGCTAAATGTCTGAAGGTCCCCAATCCAAGCCCATGAATTGTATAAGCTGTCCGGTTTACTCGTCTTCCAGAGTACAAACGCTAGACTAAGGGACCTTAATCTGCTGCTCAACACAACTAGACCTTCAGCCAGCCTCCACAATCCGGAATCAAATCACACTACATCCATGCAACATTCACACCGCTAATGCCACCACAGAAACCTCTTCAAACCACCCACCCAAAGACTCCCTCTTTCTCGAGACTCTTGCGACATATAATATGATTATCAAGATCTCAGTGATCAGCCAGGGATCACTTGAGAGTTAGCTAAGATTATCCTACCATTGGGGGCTCTCTTATGAAAGACCAGCCAGTCAAGAGGGGTTAGCCTGAGAGGCAGAGTGCCATCCAACCCAGGAGAGTTCACCTAAGACACATCACCTAGCAATGGGGACTCCGCTGTCTAGAGCCCCAGCAAAGTTCAGAGCAGTGAGCTTCCACCAACTCTACAGGAGGGAGGCCAGAGAAGTGCCAAATAGTACAATGGGAGGAGTAACAGAAGGAACGCATAGGCATTGCTCCAAGGCCGGAGCATGGATGCCCTGGCTTTGGCAAGAAAATGTTTCTGTTCAGCTCCGGGCTACCCCTTGCCAGCTGCCTCACCTCAAACTGTAAACAAACAGTGAGAGGGGAGGGGAGCGGGCCCTCTGGGATTCATCAAAGTGCCCTGTCAGAGAGATAAATTACCCCTTTTCTCTGGAGTAATTTAACCCACTGCCTTGTTCCAGACCTCCTTGGCTTTGTTGTTGGAAGCCAGCTAACCCATTTGAAGGTTCCAGGGGTTTGATGTCACGAGACGGGTGTGATAGGCCAAAATTAAATATGTAAATATATCAGCAATAAAATAAATCAGAGACACTACCCTTTAACCTAACACATATTCCCTCAGCCAGCCCACCTCATTCAGGGACACTGGTCCTTCAAGCTAAAACACAGATTTCTTAAGAACCTCCTTCCAAATTCTGGACACTTGTCCTTTCAATCCATTCCTCCCAAATCAAGGACACTAGGCCCTTTGCAAAATGCTCCATTAAAATGGAGACACAACCCTCTCCATTTATCTCCTGGGAATCAAAGTCCCCAGCCCTTTAAACTTGTTTCATTAAAAAGGGAACAGTGGTCTTTTAAACAGAACAGAGTCATTCAGATCCCCAACGATACATCTACCCTGTGTTAAAAGCTCCACAGCATGGCCACAGCTGGCCCAGGTCAGCAGATTTGGGCTCATGAGGGAGCATGGGACATGGGGCTATAAAACTGCAGTGTTGACATCCACATTCAGGCTGGAGCCCAGGTGCTGAGACCCCTGCAGTAATGAAAACTACAGAGCTAATGCTCTAAGGAAGGGGCTTTCTAGAGGGCTCCCTGAAGATGGAGTATGGTGCACAACGCGATTCTTGGCAAATATCCAGCAAAAGGACATCACCCAGAACTGGAAGCCACTGTCCTGGGACAGAGAGAATATTTCTGACCGAAGAAGGGTTCCCACCTCCAGGAGAATGTTCTACTGTAGAACCTTGCCCCTATCTGACTGTTGCAATGACACCGTTTGTTTTTAGCTTGCCATAAAAGGACTCTGCCTTGCTGGGATAGTCGCTGGGGCACCCGCTGACAATGACCCAGCGCTGCCTAGAGGGATGTGCAGACAACACTTGCCACGTTCACTTCAAAATCGACAGGAAGCCGGAGGCCTCTTTCGAGGCAGAGGAGCTGTCTAGTCTTACCAGAGCAGAATACCAAGATCCCATCAAACTGCAGAGCTGGCCCTTAGTCACTGAGCTCACCACTCATCTCATCAAGGCCATAGCCAACAGAAAAGTTTCATTCAAAGACAAACCCCACCTCACAGGACTGGAGCAGCAGAAAAAGTAACATCCAGAGAAACCAGCCTGGTAGACTACTGCCAAGCAAGCAACTGAATGACTCATGGAGGACGACTGTTTTTTTCAAAGATCCTACCAAGGTCAAAACAGCCATCAGATAACCAGCACTGCTGGCTTCCGCCTCGCTAAATAAAACAAAGGCAACTGTTAACTGGGGTTGGACGGTCCTGGCTTAGAGCTGGAACAAGCCTGAACCCAGACTGGTGGCTATGTCAAAATCCAAGGCACAAAACCATTTCAAGGAACAAAATCATGCACAGTTCTTTCATCTTTTGGTCCCTATCTTGCTCACCCACTGGAAGATCAGCAGGACCTGTGGGAAAAAGAATTTTCAAATCTCACCTCGTACCCCTGGGGAATGGAGGGGGTCGTCAGCTGTAATTAGTAAGGATGCAATGAGTTTTCTGGGAAGTGTCTTTGTAAGAGGCTGCAAAAACAGTGAGCATGGAGAAGACCTACAGCCATGTCCTGACCCTCTTCCGACAGCCGATGTTCAGAATTTGGCTTCAAAATGTGACTCTCTGCCAGGTAGATGTTGTGAGCCAGGTACAACATCCATGTTCTGTTCATCCTTAACCAAAAGTTTTGGAAAACACACCCGTTTGTTCCAATGAGACCTTTACTTGACGGTTTGTCCTAAGCATTCTTCTTCCATTGCTCAGTAGACAGACTAAGTACATGAAAGCAGCTTACACAGCCAGTAGCTCCAGTTTATTTATAGGCAAAGCCCTGTTGGAACCTGACCAGTGCCCACCATCTTGGATTTCTCCATACAGGCCTCACAACTAGACCAAGAGGTATCCTCAGTCAACTCAGATGGACTCTGTTATGGGTTCTACAATCTACATCCCACCAGAGTTCAATGTCTCCACACCAATGGGCACCAAGCATGGCGGTCTTCAGGACATAGTGTGAAAGACCATCTCTTGTCTCCGGTGAGGTTGACTGGGCTGGTAAGTAGTTTGTGTTTGCTTGGAGAGAATCATTCGGTTATGGCTTTGCCTGGTAGAGCTATGTGACATGCTCGACTCTGTGCACATGTCCACAGGCACCTCCAGTTAGAGGCATTTTATCAGCTTAAAAATAAACAAATCAAATTTTGACAAATTGAGGACGGTGTTTGGCCTGGGGGCTCGTCTGCTGAATATTCTCATCTCTTCATCCTGTTGCTGGAGTTTGAGTCACCCCCAGTCCAGAAGGTACAACTGAACTGGCTTTATCCGATGCAGACCAAAAAGAACAGTGAGCACTCTGGAAGTCGTCAGTCCAAAAAGCCTGAGAAAAGTTCCCGCAGAGAGGTTATGAGGAGGCTGCAGGCCAAGACCACTAAAGACTGACTCTTACAGAGAAGATATGATCCCCGTGTCTGTGCATAGCTCTGCCCCAGGAACCTTATGCTGATGGAAATGCTGAGATGCGGTGGAAACTAGTTCCCCATCCTTACACAGAATGGAGGGACTGTCTGGGGAGCTGCCTTTGACAGCAGACTGAGCTTCTCTTCCCACCATGTCACATTCACACACCTGGAGAATATGGGAGGACTGGTGAGAAACCCAGTACAGGGCTGGGAACCTGAGCGGGTATGAAAATAGGCCTCCTCCAGGTCTATACTCCCATTTTCCTCTGCTGAATCCCCCCAGGAGGACAAGAGCAAGAAAGGGATGAGACTTTGACCCCTCAATTCGGCTCCCTGAGGTCAAGATTGGATATGAAAATGCTCTGGCTTCTTCCGGAGAATGAAACGCTTAGAAGAGAACCCACCATACATGTGGTCACCTGCTCTTGAGGCCAGGAGTATCAGTACGGAGAACCTGCCTCTCTGCTGCAATCCTCCTCCATTTTGAACCAAAGCACCACATCTTCCCCCTACACCTAGCTTTGGGGCAGATATTCAAAAAGCTCCAAGAGCTTTGCAGAGGTCAAAGCCACCTTCTCATTCTACTGGGTGGCTGGGGTTCACGCCATGGTAAAAGGCTTAGATCGGCCTTGAAAGGGTCAGCTCCCCCTACACTCTTAGAGGCCTGGAAACGAAAGGCCAGCTGGGCCCTTTAACTGCTCAGGTGGCACTGGACCAAACAGGTTTGTCCTTCTAGAGGCAGGTTAATTGGAGGCTTCTGCATGAGGGGAAGGATGGTCTTGTCACTAAGGCAGTGGCCTGGGAGTCAGCAAAGATGGATTGTGTCCCCAGATCTGCCACAAACTCATCCTGTGACCTGGGGTAAATCGTTTCATCTCTCTGTGCCTCACTTACTGTCCCCATCTGTAGTACCACGCTTGTAATAACAACAGGGAGTGAAGTTGAATTCATCAAGATCCTGAGATGGAAGGCACTGGAGGCAGGCATAGGCTACAGTTGTAGCTACTCCTGTGGAGACTTTGAACAGGCTGGCTATCAAATCTGTGACAAGGTGGCCACAGGGCACACAATCTGCCATCTGAGGCAGCCTCCCCGAGTGACACTGATTTCTCTGCTCCCGGAGCTGGCTTCATCAGAACTCCCTGGTCTTTTCTCTGGACACCGTTCTGAGGAAACTTGATTATTATCTCATTTTATTTGGTAACCTACCCAACAAAGCTCCTCCCCGAGCCCCAAAACAGGACCCAAATCAGATACTAGCTGTGTGGAAACTGAGGAGGAGGAAGGGGCAGTTACAGGATTAGCTGTTCCTGGAATCCAGACTGCAGCCTGCCAATTTTCAGTCACCTTTTCGGAATGTGGGGAGGATTTGCAGCAATTTCTTCCTGAACATTCATCTTTCTCACCCTGTGAGCTGTGTACGCTCATTCCCTCCGCACGCTCTTTCCATCTGCCCTGCCCTTCTCTCCACCTCAGCTTCCTAGACTTTCCCTCCACCTCCCAGAGTTTCTCTTCTCCCTCCCTCTACCTAACCTATCCTTTAGCTCCTCCTGCAACTTCTGCCTCCCAGCATCTTGACCTTCCCTCCCCCCATCTCCACCCTTTCTTCCAGCCTCCTGGCCTTTCCCCCATCTCGCTTCTTCTTCCTCCCTCTCCCTATCTGGCTGTCTCTGGGGAACTCTACACTGGAGCTGGAGGCGCAATTTCCCACTCAGGCAAACCTACCCACACTAGCTCTGATCCATCTAGCACACTAAACATACCAGCATGGCCACAACAGCATCAGGGGTGAGCTACTCTGAGTGTGAGCCTGTCTGAAAGCTGAGGTACTTACTTGTGCAGTAAGTTCTGCCTGTTGCCCACACCACTGCAGCTAAGCTTCTGTGTGTAGAGCATTAGCGGGGTCAGAGTTAGTGTGGATGGGTCTGCCCCATCTGCAAATTCCAGCTGCAGTGCCAAAGCACCCTGTGTCTTTCTCTTCCCCCACTCTCCCTGCACATTCCCTTCCCCCTGTTGCTCCCTCCATGCCTCATTCTGTGCTACTCTCCAGCTCTTTCCAAGCCTGTGGGTAGTGGGGGCCATCAGCCCCTTCCCCACACTCCTACCCACAGTCACTTTTGATAAGCCGTGTCTCATGCCTTCGGAGGAGACTTAGGATCATAGAGTTAGAAGGGAACACAAGGGTCATCTAGTCTACCCTCCCGCCAAGATGAAGAATTTGTTGTGTCTAAACCATCCAAGAAAGATGGTTATCCAGGCTCCTCCTGAAAACCTCCAGAGAAGGAGCTTCCAGGATCTTCCTAGGTGGTCTGTTCCTTCATCTACTGTTCGTACCATCAGGAATTTTTTCTGAGATTTAAGCTAGATTTTTTATGCCATTGTTTGAGCCCACTGCCTCTTTCCAGAGAAGTCAGGACAAGAGAGAACAACTTTCCTCCATCTTTTTGATGGCAGCTTTTCGAGTATTTGAAACCTGCCATCATGTTCCCCTCTCAATCTCCTCTTTTCCAAGTTCCTTCAGACTTTGCCTGTATGACTTGCATTCCATCCCTCTGATCATCTTTGTTACTTGCCTCTGGATCCTTTCCAGTTTCTCCACATCCTTTCTATACATTAGCAACCAAAACTGGAAACAGCACGCTGTGGCCTAACCACACCTGAGGCCTAACCAGCGCTGAGTAGAGCAGTAATATCACCTTCCGTGACTTGTATACTATGCCTCTGTTAATGCAATCTAAAATTGCATTTGCTTTTTTTGCAACAGAATTGCATTGCAGACTCTTGCTGAGGCTGTGATCCACAACTCCCAGACCCGTCTCAGCCATGCTGCTGCCCAGCCAGTTAACCCACATTCTGTATTTGTGCATTTGGTTTTTATTCCCTCTACTTGTCCTGGTTGAATTTCATTTTGTCGTCAATATCCCAGTTCTCCAATTTATCAAGATCCCTTTGAATCTTAGCTCTACCCTGCAAAGTGTAACCTCCCTCTCCCAGCTTTGTGTCATCAGCAAATTTGATGAGTAGGCTCTCTCTTTTTACATCCAGGTCATTAATAAAGATGTTAAACAACACCCGGCCCAGAACAGATCCCAGTGGAACCTCACTTGAAACCTCCCTCCACTCTAACATGATTCCACTAACAGTTACTCCTTGTGATTGCTTACCAATTATGCAACTATAGTAGTTCTGCCAAATCCATTTCTCCAGCTTTCTTATAATTTTAGAAGTCCAGGACGGTGTGGAGGCAGAAGTCCCCTATGCTAAAGAGACTCTTAGGCTCTTGCTAAGTATGGCTGGCCTGTGGTCTGAATAACGTACAGCGGTGCTATCTCTAGCCAGACCATCTTTGGATGGCACAACCAGCCCCTCACAAACAGCCTTGTTCCTGGGGCTGGAATTTCACAGTTGCGGAGAATTAACTCTGTCCTGGACAGGGTTACAATGGAGAAAGCTCCTACCCCCGACATGGAATCCCAGGACAGCACCGGCAGCTAGGGGAGGACGAAGGAATCTGTTGAGTGTGGCTGGAACTCTGGGGGACCGTTCAGTTACTCACAGCTCCTTGTAGTTGGCATCGTAGAGAGTCACCCACTTGTTCTGCTGATGAGGCTGCCACTTTATAGACTGGTAATTGGGATCCAGGTAGGAGCCATTCAAGCTGTCGTTGTCTTGAATCAGCCCTGCAGCAATGGGAATTATTTACTGAAATCATTTCCATGTGAGGCCCCTGACCAGGCAAGAGCTCCCCCTGCTGGCACAAGGGAAATACATCCATTCTGCACTCACTCAGCTGGTGGGGGCGGGGGGAACATGTCCTGACTGTGCTATCAGTGTGTATGCACCCGAACCCTGAGCTAAGGGGAGACCTTCCACCCTCCACACTTTCAGCTCTGGGAATTCCCCTCTTGTTTGCTTATCTGGGGAGACATTTCTATTCCTTCAGGCAACGACCCCCCACACCACACCTGGGGAGAGCTCCCCCTGCTGGTTCCAGGGAGTTGTTTGGATGCTGGTAATGTTGGAGGAGGAGGGGATGAAGACCACATACCTGGTGAGAGTGCCCCCTGCTGGTGCCAGGGGGGCGTTTGGATTCTGTCAGGGTTGAGAGGCACAGTCCCCATACCTGGCTCCTGCTTTATCATCCCGTTGAGCATCTGTGCATTTAGAGTGTTGGGGGGTGACTCTGAGTGTTTCCTCTTCTTGGCGGGGTGCACTGGGAGGCTGCAGAGACCAACCAGGAAAGCAAATCCTGAGCTGCAAGGCAGCTAGCAGGAAAGCATGGCAGCTGCTCAACCTCCACACGGGAAAGAGGAGAGGGAGCTGAAAGGGACCCAATGGCAGGATAGGGCTTGGGAAGGAGAAGGGGCTCAAATGAGGGCATATGTTCCATTCAGACATTTAAAAATTAGAAACTTTGTGCTCTCAGCACAGGGGGTCCCTTCACCTTACCTTTCAGTGTCATTATTTCCCCATGTCCCACCTCTCCCACTCCTCCATCCCCCACCTTGCCCACACATCCTGTCCCCACCCCTCCTCCATTTCCCACCCTTCCCCCACACCCTGTCCCCACCCCTCCTCCATTCCCCACCCTTCCCCCACACCCTGTCCCAGCCCTTCCTCCATTCCCCACCCTTCCCCCACACCCTTTCCCCACCCCTCCTCCACTCCCCAACCTTCCCCCACATCCTTTCCCTGACCCTCCTGCATTCCCCATCCTTCCCCCACATCCTGTCTCTGTCCGTCCTCCTTTCCCCACCCCCACACCCCACCTCTGTACCCCTCCTCTATTCCCCACCCTCACACCCTGTCCCCACCCTGACTCCATTCCCACCCCACACCCATATCTTGTCCCCACCCCTCCTCTATTGCCCGTCCCCAGGTCCTCCCTCTCCTCATTCTAAGCCTCACCCCTACCCCTCCTCCATTCCACACCCTGTCTCTACACGTCCTGTTTTCCATGCCGCCCTCACATTCTGCCCCTACCCCATCTCCATTCCTCATCTCACTGCCATGCCCCACCCCTACATCTCCTCCAATGCCCACCCCACCTCCCCTTGCCTCCCGTGCCTTCCATGCCATGGTATCTGAACCACTGCCCTACATCCTCACTCCATGTGACCATACACCCCTCTCTACAGCAA
This sequence comes from Pelusios castaneus, assembly GCA_007922175.1. Taxonomy (NCBI): domain Eukaryota; kingdom Metazoa; phylum Chordata; order Testudines; family Pelomedusidae; genus Pelusios; species Pelusios castaneus. The sequence continues at coordinate 2,221,490 of ML685927.1, read as the reverse complement.
CACCCGGCCACTCTTGGGCCAGTGACGGTACCCAGTAGCTGCATTATGAGTCAGCATAGAAACTCCCCCAGACCAATGCCATGCTAGTGCATCTCCGTCACCATTATCACTGCCCACTCCTATCTGGAACACAGGCCACAGCAGCAAGGACCTCCAGGATCCAAACAACCCCCTCTATCTTTGCGTCCCTCCTAGAGGGTCTTACTCTGCTCCGTGCTGCTGTAGAAGCTGGTGAAGCATCTGCGACTGCTGGGCGTGGTGGAGATCACCTGGGGACATGCCCTGCCCAATGGTGTATGGCGGCATCAGTGGCTCTGCCTTCAGGTACATGTCTCGCTGCATGTTGGGATAGTGGGGGTTGTGCTGCTGTTGGTGTGGATGTGGCGGCAGTGGCGGTGGGGGACCCTGAAGGTGGGGAGGCGGAGGCGGGTGCTCCAGCCGGGAAGGCGGGGTCATGTGGCACATGTTCTCGGGGGTCATGGTCCGGAGGAGGTGAGACTCTTCAAAGGAAACATAATGGATTCATTAGAACTGCGTATCAGGCTGGACACAACCTGCCCCCACAAGTCCAACCCTCCCTCCCCACACAACAGCCCTGTTCTCTCCCCATCCCAGGTCGCCTCTCTTCCAAACCTGCCATGGCAGATGTGGCATACCCATAGTGTCCCCATGCACCCGGGGTTTCCCAGACACAGCCTCTTTTCCTAGACTACGCTTGCCGGATCTCGAAAAATAACAGGGAATGCCCAAGGATTTTGCACAGTAGACAAGCTACAGTTCAGAAGGAGTCCCCAATTGGTTTGCTTAATTGGTCCCTTCCCCTATAAGACTCAGCTGCCCCATTCCACTCACCCAGGCCCCAGCCGTAGGGAGGGTGTCCCGCAGGGACTGGGAGGTGCTGAGTGACAGCTGTCAGTAGTTCATGGGCTTGCACCAGACTCCCTGCCACCACTGCAACAGGGAACAACACTGTCCTCACCTCCAGTGAGTACCCCTGCCACAGGTACCTCTCCCCAGCTCCCACCCATTCCTGCAGTGTCCTCTTTCAGGGAACCTGAAATATGGTAACATTACCCCAATCCCGGCTTATTGTAAGTCACATGCCCATCCTCAGCCCCTCTCTCCCAACTGAGTCTACCCTGGTATGGGAAAGGATCCAGGCAATTCTGGGCCTGGCTTTCTCCTCCCCTCTTCCTGCTTGTTGGGAGGCCCAGCTGTCCCACGGGGATGGCTGGGGAATTCCACTTTTGAAGAAGAATTCCAGCTACTTTTCCTTCATAGGCTCAGCAGCACTGTGGGACCCTGGGCCCTACAATTTGGAAAGGAGGGTTGAGGGAACCAGCTGAGGAGAATGCCCCACACCTACAGCCAGCAAGGTTCCCAGGGGGCTCAGTTCTGATAAGTCATTGCAAACTAGGCAGTTAACACTACATTCTGGCTAAGATTCAAACTGCACAATCAAGATATCCAAAGCTAAAGCTCCGAGTAATTCCCAGGCACACAAGTTATTAGCGCCTTGTTACATATATGCAATAGGGCAGAATTATTAGTTATCTGGACTGCTGCAGCATCAGGAATTGGGGCCCTTGAGCTGATTTTGCTTATGTCTGTGTGTGCCTATAGCACACTACAAAATGGCAATGCCACCTCAATCATGATTCAAAGTCCCCCCCATGTTCCCTGATGCCTTTCTGCCTCTCTCTTGGCCTGGAATTGCAAGCCACCTGGCGAACAAAGAAGAGAGATCAAGAGCTGTTAACTGGGAGGGTCACCCTTTAAATGTGATCCCACAGATATCCCCTCCTTACAGGAGAGCTGGTAACCAAGCAGTGGATCACCTGACAAGGGACTTGAAGAGACAGAGGGGTCACCTGTCAAAAAACCCTGCAACTTTCTAAAAGGGAGGCTCCCTCATCGACCACCACCTTTAGAGAAGGAGCCACGCTAGAATCGGACTGTTGAGCAGGAGGAGTGGGACACAGGACTGACTAAGGAGTGACCCCTGAAAGGTCTGTCCAAGACCCAAAGGGTTCTCGGGGTGGTGAGGACACTGGGCAGGGGGGAGGAGGGATCTGCATGCGGGTTCTGTTATTCTTCTAGAGGTCTATATATATTCAGGGCCGGATTAACAAAGGGGCTTCAGGGGCTGCTTCCCCACGCCCCAGCTAAGAGGGGCCGAACTGTGCATCACCCCACAAAAATAAATTGGGCGCTGGCTAGCAGGACTGGAGCACCTCAGGCAGCTGGGCCGAGTGACACCAATTCACACTGCATCACTGCTCCACCTCTCCCCACCCCCATGGCTGGTCAGTCTGCCAGGCCCCAGCACCACTCTGCCCCTCTGGCTGGCCAATCTGTGGGTCCCACCCCAGTGTCAGCTAGACCCTAGCGCAAAGCACCAGCCCACTCCACCCTGATGGCTGGCCAGCCTGTGGTCCGAGCCCCAGCACCGGCACACTCAAGCTCCACCCCACCCCCCAGCTGGGCGCTGCCCCAATTGGGGGGGGGGGGGGGCACAAAAGTGGACAGCCTGTGGCTCCCAGGAGCCTTAACCTGGCCCTGTGTATATCTCATGTTGGTCAATGGGAAAAGTGTGTGTGTGCTTAGAAATTCCTTTGCAGAATCTGCTTATCACCTGCTTACACTGTCGTGGAGCCCCCAAAGAAGGCAAGAATAAAAGAGAGGGTCCATTGTTTTGTAGGAACTTGGGGAGCATTGGGGAGGCTTGGACTAGTCAGCACTAGTCCCAGGGCCTATGCAATCAGACCACAGGGTCCCTACAGCAAAGAGGGGTATCAGACAGGGTGTCTCCCTGCAGCAGATGCCTAGCAGTCCAGAACCTGAGTGGCAGCATATCTATACGCTGCCCAGGCCCAGCAAGCTACGAACAACCTTCTGAGTGTCCAGCTGGGGGAGCTCTTCAGGGCTGTAACAGGGCCATTGCCCCAGATACTGCACACCTCCAGAACAAAGGGACAGTCCCTCCCCAAAGAGCTGCCAACACAAGAGCCCGGAGATGGGGACCAGCAGCAGGGTGCACATGAGGTAACAGCAAGTCACTTACAGGCAGCTTGATAAGCAGAGGTCACAGCACACCTGCTGCCTGCTGTTGTGAGCCCCGGCAGAAGCGGCACAGGAAATTAGATGGGGAAAGGCTACGCTCAAACCTCACCTGGTGTGCCCACAGCACCAACCACCCAGCAAGCCCAGGCTTCCTCCCTCCTTGTGCCAGTCCCACCCAGCTCCCCTGTTTCCTCATCTTACCTCTGGGGAACTGAGACACAGAGAGGCTAGAGGCCTTTTCCAAAGCACCACATGGAGTCTGGGGCAGAGCAGGGATTTGAATATGGGTCTCCTAAGCCCTCGCTAGTGCCCTAACCACCGGATAATGCTTCCTCAGCTCCCATAGCAGCAAGCCCACCAACTCACTGCTCTTGCTTAGGTTCACTGACCATTTATCCTGCAGCCATTAGCCAACTTGTTTAACCACAGCCTGTCCCACAGCTCTAGCCACTCCTTCTCCATGCCACACCCACACCTCCCAGTCATTGCCACCACCGCCTACTCTACCAGCCACGCTGCACTCCCAGCCTGTGCTTTCAACGCACGCTGGCTGAGCTCTCATTTCCACTGAAGGCAGTGGGAGTTTTCCCCTTGATGGCCCTGGGAGGGGAGTGAGCCTCACTGAGTCCTCAGTATTGCAATAACAGAGAGATTTTTGTGTGTGCACATTTAAGTCACTAATATGTATTTTTAAATTTTTAAACACAGAGAGGACTTTGAGCCTTACATTTAAATAGCCAACAAGGAAGATTCAAATACAGGCTTCAACTCCCCACCTCTCTATGTGAGATCAGATATCGAAATGAAGCCACTATCTGAGTTTATTTGACTGCGTCACCCTCAAAATAAATGTTTAACATGTGGGGGCATATGCAAAGTCACGGTCCCCTCTGCAGGCCTCAATCCGGCAACAAATTCCACACAAGCAGACCCCTGCGTCCACACGGAGTTCCTGGCAAGGTCAGGGCCTTACACCTTATCCAGCAAACACTACCCGGCATATGACATACCCATGCAAGCAGACTCACTGAACTTAAAGAGACTACTCACAGTCCAGTAGCACTTGTTTGCAGCAGCCGGCCCTTTCTCTGTTAGAAAGAATGGCCTACCTCAGCTTCAAACATCCTAAGCCTAATGCAATACACTGAACAGCTGTGATCTGGTGAAACCCATGCATCTCTGGAGACCCCAGTTCCAACCTGCATGGTAGCTGAGAAAAGGCCAGGGACATTTTAGCTTCAACGGTCATATTTTGTGGCCAGAAATTGTGGATATCCAGGAGTAAAGCCTAGGAATTTAAATAAATCTTCATTGGATTTGGGCCCCAGACACGAAGTCTGAATCAGGGTATTGGTTGGGGGTCATCTTTATCCTTAAATTTAGCTACTGTATCTCTGATATGATACAAGGTAATGATAATACACAGTATTAAGGAGGGGGCAGTACAAACCTCAGCGTGAGGTTGAAGCAATAGTGTTGCCAACTCTTTGAAAATCACAAGTCATGTGATTTATGTTCTTTTTAAAGCCCTAGATTCTGGAGTCACATGAAGATGTGAGAATTGCAGTTTTCATTGTAAACAAAAGGCAAGTTTTCCAGCTCTCATGGTTGCAGAGAAAAGTCTGAAAACATGAACAAGGCTCAGACAAAGGAAGAGTAAATAAAAAGCACTTTAAAAAAAATAAATAAATAACCCCATGATTTTTAAGCCAGTTGCAGGATTTTTGGAAGGATGGAGGAGGCAGGAAATCACTCATGCTGTTTGAAAATTTGGGGCTGGTACCATTGAAACCTGCCACCCATTACTATTAATCTCTCCCTCCCCTTCCCCGCTGCCCATGCCTCTACCAAAAACAAAATCATCCCTCTGAAGTTTCACATGCCTCATCTCAACACATGGTGGGCTTTTATGGAACATCTGGGGCAAGTCACACTGAGCAGCCAAGTGCCAGGTGCCTATGCACAAACAACAGGAGGTGAACACAGAGAATCTTGCATGACCCCTATCCCTGGGGGGCTACTTCTGGACTTTTAGAACTAAGCACCAAGTGTTATTACTCCCCTCATTCCAGAAAGCCTAACTGAGTAACTGTTAGTCCCTGGCTTGAGAACTCCACTGCCAATACTGATGATCTTGCCCAACTATCACCTTGACTCAAATCTGCCTTTGTAGGAGAAGTTGTTGAGAAGCTGGTGGCAAGGAAAATCTGGAAACAGCATCACACTTTCCCTGCTAATCAGGGGAACCCCCATTGCACATCTCTCCTGATCAACAGATATGCGAGAATGCTGGAGACCTGAAGAACAGTGGCTGTAGTGTTGTTATGCAAGACAGGCATTACTTAACAATCACACCTGAATATGGTGGTGCCCGTGTCTTCCGTGGACTTGGCCATGACAGGGGCTAGTAAAAAGGTGGACTCCTTGGAACCAAAAAACTTACACAGTATACGCAATCCTCACTGGCTGGAGGAAATGACCAGATGACATAGTTAGGAACTGTTCCGATAGCCCCCCTTTGTCTCAGAAGTTTGCAGTCAAAAGGTACTGCTGGCCCTCTGGTTGTTCCTGGATTCCCATATTCATCTGTGCTTGGCAGGGAAATTGCAGTCATTTCGTAGACCTTGCTAACAATGTGACCTTACTACAACCTTCAGTGCCGTGGTCCCTTCCAGCACAAATTGCTCCAATGCCCTCAACATTTGAAGACCACTGGAGAGCTCCAGCTAGTACTGGCTTTCATCGTCTGCTTGATTAGCAGCATTAGCAACAAGGTGCGTCTAACATCACTGCTCTAGAGACTGTGCTACCTCCTTATTGCTTCTGAGCAGGGCTGAGAAAACCCCAAGGCCCTCCTCAAAAGGAGGAAAAAAAAACCCCCCAACCCAATAGGTTTTCTATGCTTTGTGCCATGGTTTATTATGGTTTGAACTTCTGTGTCATTCTGTCATATTCCCACAACTCTATCACATATTTGAAAATTTTCTGACACTGAAATTAGAACCTAATGTTTCTAATCTGGGAATGAAAATGTTAATGATTCTAACAAGTTAACAAGGAAGGAACGAGATCGAGGTTCTTGTTATGCCCACTAAAAACAAGAAAGTGACAGGATCTGAAGGGGAACAGGTGAGATCATTGGTGACTGGAGAAAGGAAAGTGGCTAATCGGTGGAATCAATTGCCAATTTGCATGCTGAAGAGAGGAGAGTGGGTGTATAGTTGTGAACTGTTAGAGGGCTTTGGTTAGAATCCCAAAACCTCTGGAAGGTGGCAGGACATCAGGTAACACGAGTTTCTCTTAAACTAGCCAGCTCATCTTATTTGTCAGTCTTCAGTCTGCTTAGTGTTGAATACACTAAGTGGTTGGCTCTCGTTCTAATCAAAGTAAATGTGAAAGCTGCTGGTCAATACAGCAAATGGGGGCTGATTGGTGCTTAGCACCCAGCATCTGAGTATGAATTTGTCTGACGCATCCTGCCTAACAACGGTGAAAGTAACAATAGAAAACTAGTGATCAAATGGACTGAAATAACATTAAAAGGTAATTCTGAAGTAAAATCTAAACCATATGGAGGTATTAACTAGCAAGGTCAGTGTTCATCTCAAGAAGTGCAGAAAATCAGTTTCTGTGTTTTTTTCAAGGTCAAATATCCCAGCGAATGAATCTATCTGTTGAAGTGGCTGAGCAGAGCACAGGTGAGACGAGACGGCTCATCCTGCAAATGAGGCGTTTTCAATGTGGTGATTATCAAAATGATGCCCTGAGGACAGTTTTAAGTCCCTGTTCAGGCCTTCTAAGCAGTATTTCAACACTAACTTCAGCTCAGTCATTTCTCTCAAGGCTCAAAAAATGGCGAAGATCACTCAGCAGTTGTTCCATCGGAAAAATGAGCAGCAAAAGGCCTGAACCCAATAAGTAAGTTGCAGCCCTATGCTACTTCCATCATCCTCTTTGCAGCACAAAGCAATCAATTTAAATAATGATTGAAACGCTTCTCACTGCATACTGCTCCTCCAGGCAGATTTAAACTCCTCCATTCCAAGATGTTGTAAGTGAAGAAACAGAGGAAGAACTAAAGGAATCAGCATTGACATTAATGCAAGGTCTGTTAATGGCTACAAGTATCAATATAGGCAAACCAGCAATCCTGCTTCATTTTCTTGCTTCTCTGTCCCAGAAGAAAATCAAAGGATACTGTATCCAAATTGGGGAGGATGAAGAACACAGTGTCAGCAGGAAGGCTTTGCCATGTGTTCAGACAGTGAAAATAGAACATGATAGATCTAGTGAGGTTAGAACTGCTCGTGTGCAGACAGGGGGTTTTCTTCACACTAATTAAACCTCTTGAGGAAATCTGCAATACCTAAGGCACAGAGTGAGTGTTCAAACACTGCACTGCAACTCCCAGAATCCTCTCAGCTGGTTAACTGGAAACAGGGGACTCATTCCTCAGATTCCCAATGATTCTTGGTGGAAGGCTCAGGAGCCTTGTAGGCCAGAACCCTGGCTGGTGGAAATGTGTACAGCTCCTCTGACTTCAAGAGTGCTCCACCAGCTAATGCCACTTCAGGATCTCTCCCTATGTTATATTTGCACACAACTATAACAAACTAGCAAATGATAGTTTGACACGTTCTAAAGGGGTAGCCATGTCAGTCTAGTTCAGCAAAATAAACAAGGAGTCTTGTGGCACTTTTAATGGCCAACAAATTTATTTATCGCATGAGCTTTTGAGGGAGAAAATCCCACTTCGTTGTCAAGCATCTGACGAAGTGGGATTTTCTCCCATGAACACTCATGCGATAAATAAATTTGTTAGTCTTTAAAAGTGCCACAAGACTCCTTGTTTGTCATGATAGTTTGTACACTGAGCAAGAGCAGGATTTATATCACAAAACTTCGTATCATTTGCACAAGGGATGCTATAGAGAGGCACCTGCTCACAAAAGCAGATGAATAAGGTTTAAGAGGCATCAGACAGAATACAGACAAAGGCTGCTATCGCTGCTGCAGTTGAGGAAAATGTAGCTTGATCTAAATAACAGAGCTGAAACCACATGAGGACAAAACTGAAAAGCAATTCAGAGAAGCTATGGAACATTTTTGATACTTAGCCAAAGTGACTAATCCCAGATACAAAGGTTCAGCGGTAAATCCCAGAACAGAAGAAGGAAGGTCTGAAGGAGGTTTGAGGCATATATGGGAGACAATATGGCTCAGCAGACAGCGCACTGGACTGAGAATCAGAAGACCCTGCATTTAGCCTGAATTCTGTTCCTGGCTTGGCCCCTGGCCTGTTGGGTAACCTTGAGCAAATCACCTCAGCTCTGTGCCTCGGTTTTCCCATCTGTAAAATGGGGACAATGATGCTGACCTCTTTTTTAACCTTCTGAGAGCTACACCGATGAAAAGTGCTAGATAAGAGCTATGCGTTATTGATTATTATTAGGTGATGGAACGTCATCTTAAATCCCTTCCTTCCCTCTTTAGTATTTAAAACTGAAGATCCAGATTTCTCCCCTAAATCTATTTGCACTGCAGCTCATTGTGCCAACATGGTGGGAACATGGAAATGCAAAATGATGAAAGACAGAACCGTTATATTCAGAATCTTATCTATTTTTAAAAGACCTGCAAATTTCCGTCCAACCAGCATGATTGAGGGAGCATGAAATTAGCACATGCAGATTGGTTTGTCAAGACTTCATAACAAGCAAGGGGCTGAGAAAGCAAGTACATTGGTAACTAATGGCAATTGGAATGGAGTAGCAGGCCTGCCCAGCTGAAAGAATGGGGGTTCAGTCGCTGTATTCTTCTTACAGATCTTCAAGCATTCAATCTGGTCAATATTCTGCCTTTACGTGTTGAATCCTAAATATGCTTATGAAGGAAGTCATACAGCACGCATTTGGTTCTTCACTTCTTCATAAAACCTCTGTGGGTTTTCCTGGGGTTTTCCAGAAGGCGAGTAGGGACCGATTTTTCTTTCAGGGAAAAAACCCCCAAACCACACACCTGGGTTTTTCAGGTTGGAGGAAATCACCACAAACCCTGTTGGTGGCCTGACCCTCCCGCCTTGTTACACCACTAACACTGCTGAGTTCAGCTGAGGCACTCGAGCTAACAAGCCCTAGATTTCTATATCTGAGAGACGCTTATAGCGCTCTCACCTCAAAGTTGCTTTCGCCCCATAGTCCAACAAAAACTAAGTCAATTGACCCAGATATAGAGCAAACGGTGCCTGTTTACACAGGTTTTTGCCTCATGTGGCAACAGGATGTATTTGGGGAACATGGGGTACATTCAACTGATTCCAGATATTTCTGGGGTGTATCAAGGCTCTCTGTCCAAAAGCACATGACTGGATCTCAGCACCCAACATGGACGAGGAGAAGGGGCGGTTTGCAGGTGTTTCTAATGAAGAAAGACTTCCTCCTCCCACGGAAAAAAAGGAGGACAATATGGGCAACAGGGACATTGCGTTCCTGGACAACCAGAGGCAACTGGCCCACCTGCCTGCAGAGGAAGCAAAGACGTGATCATCGGCAGACACCATGGAAATAGTGAAAGGCGCTAGATGTGAGTGCGGCTGGTGGGGCTCAGTTAGTGAGAAGAGGCAAAGGGAGGAGGACTATCTGTGAGATGGAAGTAGTTGCTAGCAGGCGCAGGACTGGCAGTATACAATCTGTGCTCCAGCTCAGGGTGAAATTCGTAAGCTCATTCGATACACGTCCTCCTCCTCTCTGTAGCGCTGCCCATCAACATCCCAGTGCCGCCATCCTGTGCATTAGGGAATGGAGATTGCTCACAAAATCCAAACAGGCGGAGGAATGAGGCCTGAGCCTAGACTGACTCCATTGCGGGAAAATGGAACAAAGTCCGGGCAACTTGCAGTGGGAGAAACCAAGCCTGGGAACTGGTCAGGCTTTTTGCATGGTATTGCCGGATAAGCCCAAAACTTTCTTACTCGGAATCAGAGGGGCCTGGCAAAATTAACTGAGCTGCCCAGCACCCTTCCCTGGAGAGAGAGCCTGGAGAGAGGGGAGGCTTCTGCGTCACTGGACTGCATCCTTCCTTTCCTGCCGCATCAGCAGGACAGCTGAGCATGGGTCATTACCATCATTGCCCCACACCGGAGGAAGAAAAGGAGGAGGATTATAATAATTCTTTGGAAGATCAGAGGGTTGCAGACTTTCCCATATTCTGGCCACTTCCTAAAACTGAGCTCCAACTGGGGATGAGGCTCCTGCCAGTCCATGTTCCAAAGCTACAAGGCTGGGATGCATGGGAAAGGGGCAGCAGGCCAGGAGTGAAGAGACAAGGGGATACTGAACTCAATTCCACACGGTGGGTGAGGCTGACTGGTTACATCCTGTTACCACTTCATCTTTGCTGTTCACCACGTCTACTGGGCTGTAGGGCTTTCAACTGATTAGGTCCGAATCTCTCCTGGCTGCCTTCCTGCCACCAAGGCCCATCTGGCTCCAGTCCTTCTAGGTGGCTCTGCAGCCTGCTCCTCTCCAATTTCGATTCAACCTGCAATTCTAATCATTATGATATTCAGGCCAGTGAAACACCTGACAAAGAAAAGCACGACTCAACTGTGCAGGGTGCAGAGTGGGGCTAAGGTATTTGTCAGTCCAGTGAATTGACAAAGCTTCTGGAAACCCCAGAAGGGTCCTTGGCCAGCTCAGCACTTGGAGCCAGTCTGTGAGAGAAGCTCTGTAACCCCTTGGAAGTGCTCTGAGGAGCACAGTTTGAGAGCTATTGCGATAAGCCATTGAAAACACTCTGCGCCTTGTGGTGCGGTCAAGTCTGATGGTTTGACGCTGGCCATCTGGGCACTAATGGAGGTAAATGACAGCACCGACAAAGCAGTCTAGGGAGAATGTGCAGCCAGTTACTGGGCATGTGCTATTCCAGCCGGATGCCATGAGAGCAGAACCTCTGAGCCGCATTATGCAGCTGTCAGTCCTGGAACCCACAAGGTTCTTGATTTAGTCCTAAATGTAGCACAGCATCTGGTCCAAAAGGTGTATAGAGTTCAGAGGTTCCCAAACATTTTGTATTGGCAAACCCTTTCACACAGCAAGCCTCTTGAGTGTGACCCTCCCCCCTTGTAAATTACAAATATATATTTTTATATTTAACACTATTTTAGATACTAAATTTATAACCCTGTTGTTTAAAATGAATTTACCTGTTCTCACAACATCTAAATTAAGACTATGACACATTTTTATTGGATTATTGTTATAAACAGAAAAGCTGTTTTTAAAATAGTTACTGTTTAATACTGGGGGTGCAAAGAAGCTCTATCAATATCACTTTTCACAGCAGACTTAGTACCCCATTGCCACACTTAATTCTGTGCTGCTGCTGGTGACTGCATTGCTTTAGGGCAGTGTGGCTTGTGATCCCCACATAACCACCTCATGGCCCCCAGTTTGAGAACCTCTGATATAGCTGAACCACTTGGTACTAGTGACTGTAGTGAAATTTAATTTATCGTTCTCAGGGGAGAGGGGAGCACCAAAAAACCCCAGCCTAACAACATTTAACTTCATAAAGGAAAACTATACAAGAACAATGATGCTAAGTTAGATGGAAATTTTAAAAAGTGGCCACAAGTGTAGAATGCCTACAAGCAGCAGGCAGATTACCGAAAAACACCATAGCAGAGGCTCAGACTAAATGTCTATCCCTAAATAAAGAAAAAAAAGAGGACAGTAGGAGGAATCTCACTGTGACGAAACAGAAGAGTAATGGAGGCCGTTACATTCAAAAAGATATCTTTTAAAAACTTTAAGTCAACTCCCAAGAGAAAAATAGGAAGGAGCCCAAATGGTGGCAAGTAAAATGTAAAAGTATAATATGGCAAGCCAAGAAAGGATTTGAGAAGCAGCTCGCTAAAGACGCAAAAACTAACAATAACAGTTTTGTTACCAAACCAGAAGCTTGCCAGTGGGGCCACTAGATGACAAAGTTGTTGAAGGAGCACTGAAGGAAGACAAGGCCGCTACAGAGAAGATAAATGAATTATTTTAATCAGTCTTCTCTGGAGAAAGCATAGAGGGGATTCCCAAGGGTGTAGCAGGATGGGAGAAGGAAGACACCTGCAACACAGCTATTCTTTTTGGGTAACAAATCTGAAGTACTGTCCCAAATTGAGAAGTCAGTAGAAGAGACTTTAGAACAAGTTGATAAATTAAACAGTAATAAATCACCAGGACCAGATGGTATTCACTCCAGAATTCTGAAGGGTCTCAAATATGAAATTGCAGAACTATAGAATGTAACCTACATACTACGCTGAAATCAGCCTCTGTCCCTGATGCCTAGAAGATAGCTAAAGTAATGCCACTTTTTAAAAAGAGGCTCCAGAGGGCATCCTGGCAATTACTAGCCAATAAGCCTAGTTTCAGTACCCAATAAATTGGTCAACACTGTAGAAAAGAACAGAATTATTAACCACACAGGTGAATAAAACATGTCAGGGAAAACTCAACACAATTTTTACCTCACCAAACTATTAGAATTCTTTGAAGGTGTCAACAAACACCTAGCAAGGGTGATTGAGTGGGTATAGTGTTCGTGGATTTTCAGACAGCTTTTGACAAGGTTCCTCACCAAAGGCTCTTATAGAAACCAAGCAGTCAGGGGATAAGAAGGAAGGTCCTTTCATGGATCAGTAACTGGTTGAAAGACAGGAAGCAAAGGATAGGAAATATCAGTTTTCACAATGAAGGGAGGTAAACAGCTAGGTCTCCGAAGGAATCTGTTCTGAAACCTGTACTGTTCAACATATTCATTAATGATCCAAAAAGAGGTGTGAACAGAAGTGGCAAAGTAAGTAGACAACACAATATTAATCAACATAGTTAAGTCCAAAGCTGACTAAAAAGAGTTACAAAGGAATATCACAAAACCAGGCAACAAAATGGCAGACAAAATTCACCATTGATAAAGTAGTGCACATTGGAAAAATATATTCCATCTATACCAGTTCATTGATGGGTTCCAAATTAGCTATTACTACCTAAAAAAAAAGATCTTGGAGTCACCGTGGATAGTTCTCTGAAAACTTCTGCTCAATGCTCAGCAATGGACAAATCAAAAAACAAAAAACCCACCACCACCACCAACAAAAAAACCCACACCACAAACCTAGGAACCATTAGGAAAGGTATAGTAAATAAAACAGAAAAAATTATAATCCCACTATATAAATCCACAGTGTGTCCACACCTTAAATACTGCATCTAGTTCTAGTTCTAGAAAAGGTTCTGAAAAAGGCAACACAGATTATCAAGGATATGGAACAGCTTCCAAAAGAAGACAGACTAAAAAGTCAGGGGCTGGTCATCTTAGATAAGAGATGACCAAAATGATACAATAGAAGTCTGAAAAATTATTAATGGTGTGGGGGGAAAAAAATGAACAGAAAAGTGTTATTTACTCTTTCACACAGTAGAAAAATTAGGGTTCACTTGATGAAACTAGTAGGCAGCCAATTTAACACAAAAAAGAAGAAATACTTTTTCCACGTGACCCACAGCCAACCTGGAGAACCTGTTGCCAGAGGATGTTGTGGTGGCCAAAGGTATAACTGGTTCATTAAAAAAAACTAGATAAATTCATGGAGTTTAAGACCACCAATGCCTATTAGCCAAGATGGTCCAGGACACAACCCAAGCTCAAGACAACCCTAAACAACTGACTAACAAGCCAGGAGTGGAAGATAGGGGTTGCCCTGTTCTGTACACTCCCTGCAAAACCACTGTCAGAGACAGGATACTGAGCAACATGGCCTGATCTAGTATGGCAGCTCTGGCATTCTTATCTTCTGTGTCTCAAGGGAACATTGCTCTCTGCTTTTCAAATGTTTCTCACCTCCTCGCAGGGGAAAAGGCCAAATCATTTACTGAGATGTATACCAAAACCAAGCCCTAAAGACTCATGGAACACCCAGCCCCTGCCAAATCCAGGGCAAAACAAGATCCAAAGATTTTATCCTCCTTTACGAAAAGTTAGCCTATCAGGATGGGTTCTCCTCTTCAAGTGAAGGTACTGCTGCTCTGGCAGTGAGGGAAATCAGCCCTCCCTGCAGTCAGTAGCCCGGCCTCTTTGTTATATTTAAGGAAGGGCCAGGAGGAATTCCAGGGATTTTTTTAGTAAGATAAACAGAACTCTTGACCTCTTCCATAGAGAAAAGAGAAGGAGCCGTTCCCAGCATGGACTAGGTTGGAGCCTGGAAAAAGGGTGCTACTAGGGGAGGCACAGAACCAAACATTCCCCCTTCCCCTTCCTCCCACCCTGTAAGATGCTCGAGTCATGAGGAATGTCGCCATTTGGACCAAACATCATCCACACACTTCCCCCTTCCTCCACAAAGAATGGCCCTGACCCTGCCTTCCGGGGAAAAATAATCATCTCTGTGAGGAGCCCCAAATTTCCCCCACCCTATGCAGGAGGCAGAGAAGAGCACCCGTGGACCAGCTGGGCTCATCGGAGGGCAGGAAAAGGGTCAGAAAGAACTTACCACTAAACAGCAAGTTCATTAGTATCTCCACAAGTCGGTCTTCATTTCCAGGAAATGTGCACGTTCTCACTGTCTATTTTACAACCCCACTATGGGCGCCAGCAAACGAAGGCTCACAGACTCCATTTCACACCCTGCCTGGGTACAAGTCTCTCTCTTCCCTGCTGTGTGTGTGGATCCGCACCTCCTCCCTCTCTCCCGTTCCTTTCACTCCCCCCTTTCGAAGACAAGCCTGAGAACAATAGGTGAAAGTCTAGGGATATTTACTAACTGATAATCTCTCCACGTATTGCAGCCGTCTGTTTTTCCCGTCTGATAAAGATTTCAGAGCCAACCACTTTCGTAAAACAAAGAGGGGGGAGACTGGGAGGTTTGGGCTGTTTTTTTTCTTCCCAAAGCACTTACCATTCACCTGCTGAGGGGAGTAGGCTTCTGATCCAGAGTCCGGGGGAGAGTCAGGTAAAGTGCTGGATTGCAATGGAGAAAGAAAAGAGAAGGTCATTGCAAACTAGCTTCCAGCAAAACCAAGCCTTTTCCATTGGCTCATGTCACCTCCAGACTCCATAATAAATCCCTTCAAACAGCACTATGGCTCACCTGACTCCCCACAGCAACTCCTGATGGTGGTGTCTGGCTCCGGAGTCTACAGCCAGCAATCCTGCCCCATTCTCCCCACCACTCCCTACTACCAGGAGAAACTGGGACTGAAATAGGCAAGAGCAACCCCATAGCCACTTCTGTGCTAGCTCCCAGCAAGCACCTCCACACTATTAGCTACATCGCCTCCTGCTGGGAGAGGCAGGAACTGCAGTAACGGAAAGCCTTGCACAGCCGCTGCCCTGCATCAATCTTTGCTGCATCTCATTGGGACAAGCGCTTCCCTACTGCCAGGGCCTGAGAATATTTGCTACAGTGCCTCCTGCTGGAAAAGGCTGGGACTGGAGCCGCTGTGCACACCCCTGCACAATACTTCCTTTGATTGTATGTATAGGCATTTCATTTCACAGCCATTTTGTTCACCTGCTAATCAGAGTCTCTTCTTTGCTTGGCAGTTCATGTCCAGTTAAAAGAAGCCAAACAGAAATGTATCTGTTCCCCAGAAAAAGATCACTGGTTTCACCATGAATAAATAGGCAGCTTTGGGGGTGCCTGGCTCTGTTCCGGGATCTGACTCATGAAAGTGAAGGCTGTGAGGCTGAGGACCACATTCTGCTCTCACTCACATCTGGGTAAATCCAGAGCAGCACCACGGAGGTCAATAGAGTTCCTCTGGATTTACACCAGTGGCACTGAGAGCAGAAAATGGCCCTACGTCTGGAAAAGGGAACCAAATATGAATAGGAAACTCCACTGGCCTCACCACACAAACCATGGCCAGGGATAACAGTGCTGAGTGGCAGCAGGGAGTGATCTATTTAGTTATCATCTATTTACTTTGCCTTACAGCATGAGGCTAACACAGGCTCCATGCACACGGACACTTCAGTCATTTACAAACCACACACAGAAAAATCCAGTTTGATCCAACTTCAGCTTTTCGGCACTCCCAGCCCTTCACGAAAAGCTCAACTCCTCCTCCCCAATCATCCCAATCTGGCAGAGACAGCCTGGGAAAGCAGAGCGCCTTGTTGCGAGCCCAACAGATCAAAAGACCTGGTCTCCATCAGACTTGGTTCCAGAGTACACCCTGCCCCTGGATAAACCTAGCTCCCAAGTTCCAGCTGATCTTAACTGCCCAGGTGTTGCAATGCAGGCTCGGGTGGGAGCAGACATGAGCTGGCTCAGCGTACGTCTACACCACAGGAACAAATGCAGTCGCTAAGCCAGCAGAGCCCTGTAGCATAGATACAGCCTAGGGTGAAGGAAGGGATTCTTCCGTCACTATAGGAACACCACCTCGCTGAATGATGGTAACTACACAACAGAGGCATTCTTCCCTCGACCTCGCTGCGCCCAGCCAAGGGTTAGGTCTGCATAGCTACGTTGGTCTGGAAGGTGGATTTTTCACACCCAGGACTGACAAGGCTGTGTTGACTTAAATTTTAAGTGCAGGTCAAGTCTACCATTGCTTTGGGTGGGGGGAATGAATGAATATGGCATTAAACCACTGGAAACCAAACCAGAGTTGTTGCAATATTGCCTCAGGACCCAATTCAACTACTTTTGTCACATGATCCCCCAAGGCAGAGGGTATGGAGCCCTTCACCTCTAGGGCCCCGGCTCCACTGGGGCCCCAACTCAAGGACTGGGTGGCTCAAAGGGCCAGGGAGTGGGAGACAGACACTCAACCCCCTAGTGCAACTGAAGGCGAGGTTAGGGACCCAAAGTCATCGCCCTCTGACTGCTGTTCAGTGGGCTGGATGGCCTGGCCCAGCCCAGCTCCTGCCAGGCAGGTGTCCCCATCACACAAGCCAGAGGGGCTCTAACTACAGCTTTCTTGGCCATCTCAATGGGGGCAAGAGTGAATGAATGCCCCATTCCTCCCAAGGCCTAGCTGGAGCCCTGCACAGAGGCTTGTACAGTCATTGACTGTCCTGTAGACAGTGGATGCCAATCCAGCATCTTTCCCCATCTCTACCCAGTTGTGTACTTATGAGTTGCCCAGTCCCCATGGGGCCAATGACAGGTCGTAGATGCCTCCCTCAGGCCAGCTACCCTCATCCCCAGTCCCTCAGAGGGATGCTCAGAGCCGTAGCCAGCAGCCCATTTTATTTGCGGTGGCTGCTCTCTCAAAGGTAGCTTTTCTCTCCCAACCCCTAGCCCTTTCCAGCACTGGCGGTTGTCAATGGGGACTGCTGCTTTGTTCTCCTTCCCCCACAGCAAAGCATGTTCAGAAAAACAAACTCGGCACCATGGGCACCTCCCCCTGCCAGGCCAGGTCAGACCAGGCAAGCCCTGCTGGCAGGGAGAGAAGTAGCCAAAAAGCCCAGACACCCTACAAGGGCCCCCTCCTTCAAAATTCTCCACACCCCAAAGGCATTCCACACCATCCTGCAGAGCCTGGGGGCTCAGCATGACTCCAGAACCAAGCAGAGCAATTGCCTGGGAAATAGGCTAAACTGGGTTGGTATTTTCAACAGGGACCTTAGGAGGAAAAATGAAATCAACCCATTCAAGTTTGGGGAGTCCTCACCCCCTGCCCCTCCCCTTCTGCTCCACTTCCATGTCAGTGTCCAGAACTTCCTTCCAAACCCTATTTCCAGGCCTCCTCACCCAGCCTGCTATGTTTCCATATGCCCTCGTGTCCTGTCTCTCCTCGGGGTTCTTGGTCTCTTACGAAAAGGGATCTGGGTAGGGCATGTTGACATTTCTGGCTCAAGACAGGGCTCCTCAGTGTCAAACACAGCAAGATGCTCACTCTGACCTGATTACAGCCAGGCTGGCATGAGATTTCATTGACACTCCCATGAGTCTAGAGATCAGAGTACCTGTGGGTGTCTGGGCATAGCAAAGCTATTAGGAGAAATGTACAATTTCTGTGAGGCTGCAGGAGGGATCCAGGGCTGCTTCAGAAATGCTGCCACAGAAACTAAACCAAATTCATCCACATCCAAACAGAATACTCTGCTATGTCAGTCGCACTGCAGGGATCAGGCGACATGACATTGCAGCCACCTGGCAGGTGTGCTAGCACAGCTTGTTACAAGCCTGGGCATCACTGGTGTCATGCAAGCCTGGGGCTGGTGAAAAGGGTGTTGAACAAATGGAAGCCTCCTGCGGAGTGAGCCCTTAACATGAATGAGAGCCCCTAGGAACAGCAGCTGTCAGACTGTGTCTGTCTCATGTGTACATGGCGTGGGAAACCCCCCCAGACTGGGAATCCAATGGGAATAGACAAAGTCAGTGATTTTCTCTACCCTTGCCTCACTCATGAAGATCTTGCCAAGCCCCTCCAGTGGGCCAAACCCAACCCAATCAGTGGAATTACACCAAGGTTGAATTTGACCCTGTGAATTCCGAGCCTTCACAACTCCTAGGTTCATGATGAGGTTCTCCTCAGGAGGCCAGACAGAGGAGAAAATGGGATCCACAGACATGCACAAAACCTGGACTCCATCCTGGCCTTGATCTTCACACCCAACACCGCCAATTCCAAAGAGGAAGGAGATGGCTACAAAAGTAACATGATCACATTCTTCACTCAGCTCCTCTGGAGTCTTCCTCTGTGAGCAGTGAGGAAAGGGTCTCCCTAGCAGCACCCTTGAAAGAGTCAGGGGCAGGGAGAAGCTGGGGCACTCCCCCAGCAGAGTGGTTGTTCCGACCATTTGTGCACAAAGGCTGCCCGGAATGAAATGTATCTAACTCATGGGCATGGGGAGTGCCTTCTCCCAGCTCTGAGAGCTACAGCACATTCTACCCTGGAGAGAATCATCTCCACCCAGGTCTTGCGCTCTCTGGCAAATTCTATCCTGCCCACCAAGACCACCCCATTCCCATTTCTTCCCAGCATGGGATGGTGGTGTCCCTCTACCAACCATTGCACTCCCTGCTAATCCAGCAGAGCAACCGTTGGCTTGGCCTTGCCATGGACCCCTTTTACTCCAGCCTGCCATGGCAAGCCCATCCCTGCCCATTGTGGTAGACACCTCCCCAGAGAGCAGGAATCACACGACCTTCCTGGGTGCACTTTCTCCTCCTGGGGCTATGTAGTCAATCCATTCAAGATTCAGAAACTCAGTCCTCCTCCTTGCAGGGGTTGAGCCTGGAGTCCATGGCAAGTGGGTGCAGGGTTTATCTCCTTCCTACTTAATCCAGGGTTTAGCTCCTTCCTACTCAGAATGCAAGATATAAAATACCATCCCAATGCTTTTGGGACACCAGACCTCATGTCTCCTTATCTGATTCAGCTACAGCCGTTCCCCTGGGATAGCCACAGAGGGATCCTGAAATGAGGATTTTCTCAGTCTGGAATGGATTCCGATTATGCACCTGGCCCTGCCTCAGGAGATACTAAAAGATTCTCCCATCATGCTCTTGCAGAGGTTCCTGCTGAAGTATTCTATTAATTTCTTCAGTCCTCACGCTCCCTGACTATAACGCGATCTGCTCTCATATGTGCCATTGTTATTTCACCTTAGCCTAATACCTGTTACTGGCAGGAAGACCACAGCCAATGCTGTGAAATTCCAACACCAAAACCTAGGCACCTACATCAATATTTAAGCAACGGAGGGATTGTGGGACAAACACCGGAGGCCTCAGAATTCCTAATGATATAATCACCTGCAGGTTGAGAAACAACATTTTCCCCCCACTCCATTCTCCCTGCGCCAGTCTCACTTACCCGGGTGCATAGGCAGCCTTGGGCTCTGATTTGATTGCAGGGACCACGTTATTCAGGCAGTGGCCGCTGAGGTACCCCTTGGGCACCACCATGCCATTGTTGTTATTGCAGTTGAGGTGAGCGCCATAGCTGGGTCCACAGGGGCTGGCCAAAAGAGGACCATGACGGACTGGGCCTTGGCTGCCCGGGGGACAGAGATGGAGAGCACCGCCGGAGGCAGGGTTGGTCACATGAGCAACACTGGAGATGGAGCTGGCAGAGGGAGCACTGATGGCGGCAGAGCTGGAAGGCTGGGTGTGCGAGTAGCTGGCTGAGGCGGGGATCTCAGGGAAACAGCTGTGGGAGAGAAGTGGGAGAACCTCAATAGCATACATGCATTGCACCATTCGCCTGCCACAGCAGCCCTTCTGCCCCCACTCACGCACCCCACCCCCAGGAAGGAGGCACTGCAATCCCGCGGCACCAGCAAAACGGCACCCCAGGGCTCCAGTGGAGAGCTGAAAAAGGGCTAGGATCCAACTGCCACTGGTGGAGGATTGGAGGGAGGGAGAACGTAATCGCCCAGGGCAGGGAAACAAGCCTAATGTTGCAGAGACTGTCTTGGCTGTTTAAAAGCTAGAACTGCCTGAGACCTCAATTCTGCGACTCAGGGGAAAGCAGCAGGTCCAGCCACTCACGTCCTCTTAGTCCCATGCTGTGGCATTGATTCGGGCCCTATTACACCAACTGGGTCTTCCTCTGAGGGCTCCCACACAGAGACTGACCAAACCCAATCCCACTTATGTTGCAAGATATGACGAGATGATCCCTCTGCAGACACCTGTTAGCCCACTGCAACAAACAGCTGGTGGGAACAGGACAGCACGTCCCCATAACATGTAGGTGCTACCGGCTCCTCTCCCACTGTGGGTACCCCCAGCCTGGCTAGATGTCAGACTGTCAGCACCTCAGGGGGCTACAGTCTGTCGTGCATGCCCTCCTTCTGCACTGTGGAATCTGTGCACCCTAGCCTGGTGTAGACAGCCTAGCCTGCTGACACTAGGGTGACACTTCCCTTCCGCACACACTCATTCTCGGGATCTCTCTCCCCTCCACTTAGTTGCTAGTGCATTTTGCTCCCAGTCCAATGATCCAGCAGCTATTCTTAGCCGCAGAGGAAAGCATGGGCCAAAATGAATCATTTGATGCTCCTTTGTGCCATTTTTAGTCCTATCCAAGGTGGCGGGTTGTGCTCTGAGGACTGGAATTAAAGAATTCTCCACTCATCCTACTAGGGAGGGAGCAAAGAAAAAGGGAGGGAGCTTGGGGAACAGAAGGAGGGACTGAAAATAACTAAGGTAGCAAGGAGCAACAGACGGGTGCCCTAAAGGGGTCCGAGAAGCTATTTACAAACAAGACAAAGCACCCCTGGAAAGGAGAGAATTCAACTTCTTCCTCAGAAAACAGCCCCCAGCTCTGCCTCCCCACTCCACCCTTTCCTGGCAGCCTCACACCATCGGGTTGAGCACAAGGAAGGCACTTACATATCTGGTGAGTCTTCTTTGCTGATGTACTCTTCCAGAATGCTTGTGTCGATATTGGAAGGTTCCAGAGCTCCGTTAATGTCGTGGCCTGCAGAAACGGGAGCAAACAGAGGGGGAGAGAGCCATTAGAAAACCAGCCAGATCACAGTCCCTCCCTGATCGATCAGAGTGACGTACAACTCTTCCTACTGGCCCAGGCCCATCTACTGCAGGAGAATAAAGGGACGGAGCTGGGGGTGAGATCCACTGATCCTGGAGCCATCAACAGACACACTACCTCGGCATCTACCCACACGCTGATCATCCCACAAGCTGGGAAAATGGATGGGCACCTCCTGGGAGTCATGAGGGCAACAGTGCAGACTGTGCAGGTGTGGATGAGGCAGAGTGATCAGAAAATCTGTGGGACAAGGAAGTAGTAGATGGTAACTGCAGGGGCCCTCTGGGCTGGCTGGGCCTGACTTCTTTGGGTTGTTGGACTCCACACTGAGCCTCCTGAGAAATGTGGATGAGAGCATCTGACAGTAGCACAGGCTTTAATAGTGTGGGCTGCAGGAGGCCCTGGCTAGGCCTGGAGACTCAGGAGCCCACGGCTAACATGGAGTAAAGCCCAGCGGCCGGCCCACACTACGTGGGCTCTGTGGGTGAATTTGGGAGTTTGGCTTCATTCCCTCCCTTTGATTTTGCAGAGAACATGCTGAAATTTCTCCATTGCTGCCATGCCAGCTTTGGAACAGATCTCACCTCCCTCTCCTGCACGGGCAGCGCTAGTCTTTCTTCCCCTTTCTCCTATAGATCCCGCTTCCTCCTGTGCTGTGGCAGCCAGGCTCGGGTTCATTGGAGAAAGTGCTTCTTTTATCTGCCTCTCTGGACTAGGTGTTTGCAGCCCGCGGGGGCCAAGGCCAACCCCAAGTGCCAAAGGCAGTGCCAAGAAAGGGGCAGAGCAGCCCCAGTCCCCCTTCCCAGAAGTTGGATAACAAATACGGCCTTTCCAAAACAGGCTGATCCCCCTGGCTCAAGGCGACGTCGCTTGCCCGGTAGACGCACGCACACACACACATAATCCAAGGACCACCCGCCCCCTCCGAGCCACCCTGGGGGGAAAGGTTAGCCAATGAACCACAAACACGAAAAAGAGGGGCTTCAGCCAGCCTCTAGCCAATCAGATTTTCCCCCTGTGAAAATCCCTTTCATACCAAGACAAGCAAATCGGCAGAAATAAATCCAGCTAGGAATTTTGCCAAGCAAACGGGGGTGGGGTGGGGGAATCTTTTCCTTGGTAACCCAGGCCGGAGAGAAAAGCCTGGGTAGGGATTCCACTGTAAAGCACCTAACCCTTTGTGTACCACACACCTCAACAGCAGGTCGCGGGGAAAGGGGCTCAGTGCTATGAAAGAACACACCCAGTTTAACTCATCCCCCAACACAGCCTGAGGTCTCCAAGCCCTCCAGCACCCAAGCCGGGAGCCCACAGAAAGCCATGGGCAGGACAGCTGGCTCTCTGGGTGACAAGATACCCAGAACTCTTCCATGTCTTCACAGAAAGGAGGCGTGTGGGGCACCAGACCATCAGGTTTGCCCCCTAGCCATGGGAGCCGTCTCCTCATCAGAGATGCTTTCTCAGACACAGGCATCGGGTTGGAAGTGCTCAACTGCAGCGCTGTCCGGACTGGGTGTTTTCTGGCTCTTCAAATTGACAGCACGAGAGGTAACCAGGATTAGTGCAGACAGGTTCTGGGGAGGCTGCTAGTTCTCCACCTGACCCACAGCAACCCTCCCTCTTCCCCGATGCTCCACCCCACACACAGCTCTGCCAGAGCACCTCAACCCTGTCCAACGGCACCCTGCCATTCCAGCCCTGCCCCCAAAGCTTGCTGATGTGCCTCAGTCCTGAGCTGGAGAACCCCAGCTATTCCACTCCTGCCCCACCAAGGTTTGCGAATGCTCCTGCCACTTCATGACAGCTCTCTTCTGAGCAAAGATGTTCAGTCATGCTAAAGCAGGGGCTGACGTGGACAAGGGCCCACCAGGGAACCCTTCAGAAAACTCACTTCACTTGCCACATGATCCAAGATTTGAATCCAGATCTCCAGAATTGAAGGGCTGGCACACTAGTTTCTCTCCCTGCCTATAAGCTACCATGTAGGCTTTAGAAGTCCCCTTCCCAGTTCAAAGCTCTAACAAGGTCTATATGGATGGACAGAATTCCTGCTTGGTGGGGGGAACGCTGGCAAACATACATCCCTCAGGGATGGACTGTGACCATTCCCAAGTCTAACCTCCCCGGCCTCGCTGGTATCTCAGCTCACACCCTCCTAGCCACCTTGTCTTAAAAGTCACCTTCGCAAAAATTCAATCGAGATCCAAGCAAAGGGTGAGATAAGCACTCTGGCACGGAAGGTGCGTCAGCTGAACCGCTCTGGAGCTACAGCAGAGTTGATAACAACCACAATGGGGGGGATTGGCTGTGGGGTAGGAGGGGAGGGGCAGTTCTTTACCTACTAAAAGTAAATCCCATGAAGGACTTTTCTCAGCAAGAGGCTGATGGCCCTTGCACCAACTGCAAAGGGACTGTGAGTAGCCAGGCTCCAAGGAGTGACATTCCCTCTTGCTGGCTGTTTGCTGTCCCAGTTCTCGACAGACCCTGGAGAGGGTCCTCATTTCCCATTGTTTCTGATTCATTCTGGGCAGCACTGAGCATCTCCTCCACAGGGTCTTCCACCCTTCTCCTGGTCTCTGAGTGCCCCTGCATGTGTGTCTCGGGCAGAAAGTATCTCTGGAATGTCTGCAGCCGAGCGCGACCGCTTACGAGCATCTCATTGCCTGAGACATCTGTACAGCAGGGACCATTACCAAAAGCCAGCTTAGGTGATTAATTAAAAGCTAATACCGCTCTTTAGAGTCACGAGTTCCTAACGACATTAACGATGCCCCTCCTCCCCTGGCCTCTGGGGATGAAGAGGGAGAAGGAAGCCACTGAAAAGGGACCTTTGAAGCTGAATGCCCCAAAAGCTCCACAGGGAACAGAACAACTCAACTTGGAGTCCCAATAACAGGGAGATGGAGCAGAGGGCAGCAGCAATCAACACACTCAGCCAATGAGCGCCTATTCTCTCTGTTCCGCAGCTGCAGCCACCACTGTCTGTAATTCTGCCTAAAGCACCCAGGCTCCATAACCCACTCTGAACCCCCTGCCCCACCCAAAGTATACCAAGGTCTTCCACACATGCCTGAGCCCCCACCACCACCCAAAACTCTGCCCAAAGTGTGCCTCAGTCTGTCACCCACGTCAGAGCCCCTCATCACCCACAATCCTACCTGAAGCATGCCATGGTCTATAACCCCAAGCCTCTCAGCTACCATAACACCACCGTATGTTTCAGAAGCCGTACAGCCTCTCCTGGAGTTTCCAAAACACAGTGAGCCACATTCTGCCTTCAGTGACCAAGCAGCGAACCCGCAGAAACTCTGATGACCTCAGAGGACCTGCTTTGTGGCAGCCCTTGTAACTGAAAGCAGAATTTAATGAAGCCCAGGGCCATTTCAAGAGCCTTCCTATTCCCAGCCCTTCTGGGCCCCCCTCACTTTCCTAACCCTTTGCAATCAATTCCTGCTCCAAAAAACATGGCACAAACCTGCTAGATTGTCTAGCCCTGCCCTGGCCGTACCATGTTCTTGCAGGTCAGAAAGCCAAAGTCTCCCCAGAATCAATTTTCACTCCACAGCCATTTGTACTGCCTCCCTTTCCTCCATAACCCTTCCCAAAATCTCCCTCCACACTTTGTAAAGTCTCTGGAGACTCTGTTGTAGCCCTACCCTATTGCTCTCCCCCCAGTTCCTCCCAAAAGGGCTAAAGGAAAGTGTGGGGAGCCATGAAGGTAAATCTTGCTTAAGAAGGACAAGATGACATTCGTTCTTCACCAAAGGAGTCAGGAGCTGGGAGAGCGGAGGCCCCGTACGTGGGGGAATGTCAGGAATCCCACTGTTTGGACTGGTTTTCTCTGCCTTCCCCAGACTTCCCAACTTGATCAGTGTTCGAACAGAGCCTGAACACCCCGCCCATCTCCACTGTGTTTTTGGTTTGCGGATCATCTCTGTTCCTGTCCCACTAGACTCCCTGGCATCTGATCAGCAAGCCACAAACACCCACGGTGCCACCCCACCTTACAGCACGCTCCTGTGCTCGGCACATCATGCTTGGGGCCATGGAAGGGACCCAGGACTCCTCACGTACGTCTCAGCTCCCCTCGTTTCCTGAGTGAAACGGTTGCTTGAGGAGCGCTCAGCTCTCTGAAAGGGTTAACAGTGCCCTTCCTCATTGTATTTACAGGTCTTAGAGATTAAAACCAGAATTCACCTCGAGTGATAGGCTGATAAGTTTATGGTATTTCTATTTATAACAATCCCTCCCCCGTCTATGCTTGCTCTGCTGCCTGTCTTCTAATCACCCATAATCCTCCCCGGGTCACCAGGGGGTGGGAGGTAGGGAGAGCAACTGACAGAGAGCTGCATCCTGGGATACCTTAACAAGAACCAGATGTGAGAACCTGGGGAGGATGACAAGGTCAACCATTTTAATGGGCTGCTGAACTTCAGCAAGGGAATAAGTGAGTGTAAGCAAAACTCCCAGAGGCAGGAACGAGGGGCGGGAGTTGCACAGAGAGGATGCCAAACCAGCAAGGGGGCTGTAGGCTTCCACGGGGCAATGTGTCCACACAGCCCGAATTCTGCTCTGGGAGACTCTGGCATCATCAGTGGAGGTTGCTCTGCTGAATATGAGAGCTGAATGTAGCCTGGGCCATTTGAGTTCACATTAAAGAGCTGTGAAAACAGAGAAGAGGAAAACCAGCCTGGAGTAAGAACTGACCCAGCCCCTCTGTCCTAAACCAGACCCAGACCCTGGGAAACCTTCCTGCAGCTTCCAAAGCATTTCCACTTCCTTCCCCACGCACCTCAGCAGGTTTGGTTTTCACCCCCTCTGCCCAGTCTGCTTCCCAGAGCAAAAGAGCTGGAAAGGAACATCTCAGGATTTTCAGACCAATTTTGGATCTAAATGTGGGGAGTTTCTCCAATCCCCTTTGCTTCTGATGTGCACCCATTGCTGGCCCATGTCACCAGCTGTGGGATGGCTGTACGTTCACTTTCAACATCACAGAGGGAGATTTTTGGAGGCACAAGTCAGCCCCTAAACTGCCATTGAACGATGGGTGAGACTTGAAAAAGCGGCTAGGTGTCCAGCTGCCATTTGTGCCTTTGAAAATGCCCCCTTATTGGTTTGAAGCAAACGATGCTCTGCATCTTCTGATGGGCATCCCTAGACGTATGAGACAGTGAAGCCCGCAGAGACAGCAATGACTAGTGGTCAAAGTAGGGGCAAAGAGACAGAACATCTGATTTCTATTCTTGGATCTGCCAGGGCCTCCCTGTGGGAGCTAGGCTGAATTGCATGAACTCTCTGTGCCTCTGTTTCTCCATCTGAAAACAGGGAATGACAATCATTACCCAGGTTGTAGGGCAAGCATTCATCCATTCCTTAACCTGTGTAATGGGTTTGGAAATCTTTGTTTGAAAGGCACAAAAAAAGGCAAAGACTAGTGAATTGCCCATTTAATCCATATGACAAGAGCTTTGCCAGGAGTGAGGATACCTGGAAATCAGTGATTCAGACATTTATGGAGGGAGTTCAAATTCTGCACAGTGCATATGGCAAAGTGCTATGATGCAAACAGCCCTCAGCACATACCACCTAGCATGCTCCACATATAAAACACAGCTAGCCACTCACCAGTGCCCCCTTTGGGGTACGCAAGCGCTAGTCCCCCCATTGTACAGATGGGAAAACTGAGTCACAGAGCACTCAGGGAACTTTACTGAGGCTGCAAAGGGAGTCACTGGCAGAGTCCCATACTGGAGCTAATGTGGAACAGCAACCAGTACAGTAGGTCAGATGCACCCAGGAGCTCCTGGCTCCGTCCTGCACTCGCCCATCTACACTGCATTTCCATAGGCAGGTGTGAGAACAGCCCTGCACAGCAAGCTCTGCGTACCCAGACACTGCTGTGTGCACCAGCATCCCTTATCTGGCACAGCAGTGGTGCAGTGAGACCAGCCTGAGGGCCGTAGTGCACACAGGATGGCATTCTCCCCAACTCCTCCAGGGTGTTTGGAAGGGATCTGCCCATGTAGCCTCCATTGCTATCAGTGTCACACTTGTGTCCCCCTGCTCGCTGCCAAGGTGGCATCAGAATGAAGTGATGCTACTCTCGGGGACCGGCCGTACATGCCATTGCTGGCAGTGGGTTGCCGTGAACACGCACAATGGGCTGTGAAATCAGCACGCTGGCTGCAGCATCGGCACATTCCCAGCACCTCGCTCAGCTCGCAGCCCCCCGCCGTGTTTATACTTCTCTCCTGGCTGATTGGCTAGGGTCCGGCCATGAGTCCGGAGAATCTACTCTAGAGATTTCTAACCAAACACTGCTAAGCCTGGGGAGCTGAGAGGCGAGCAGCTACGCTTCAGCTCCTCTTCCTCATCAACTAGAATCCCAGCCTTGGTCCTGGGCAGCCCTCCTTCCAGCCAGACTAGAGCCCCAGGGGGCCTGATTGCTATTGCAAAGGTCTGTCCCGTGTGCAGCCCCTCCCCCAGGGACATGAGAAATGCATACGTTTGAGCAGCACCTATACCCCACTCCACCAAATTCATCCCTGCCCACCAGTAACACAGGACACACAGGGGTCAGAGGTAACACTGGTGCCCTGCCCTCATCCCCAATGCTTCTCAGTGATGTGCGACACCCAGGGTGTCAGGTGGCAACGCTATGTCCTGCCCCTCAAGAGGCACATCTCTGACTCTGTGCTTCCAGTGAGATGAGACACATGGGGTGCAGAAGAACCTCAGGCAGCCAACCCAGCAGAATCTCCGGAGAGAAAAAGAGACCTCCTTTCTAAAAGGATGAGTGACTTTTCTAGCAATAGAAATTTGTCTCTCTCAACCCTCTAGGATGCTAGAGGATTCAACCCTCTTCCCAAGAGCTTTGGGGGGGGTTGATCAGCCCCCTGCCCTCCCGCCCAGCCCCAGCCCCCACAACCCCCCGCCCCACCCCCAGATATGCAGACCAGCATTCCTCGTTAATTATGCCCTTTATTACCTGACTGTAACATTAACCAGTCACTCCCAGGAGAGGTGACTCCTGTAACCCAAGCAGGAGGCAAAACTGAACCC
Organism: Pelusios castaneus; assembly: GCA_007922175.1. NCBI lineage: Eukaryota > Metazoa > Chordata > Testudines > Pelomedusidae > Pelusios > Pelusios castaneus. The sequence goes on along the minus strand of ML685927.1, from coordinate 2,192,853 downwards.
CTCCTTCTCTGAGTGCTTCAGAGACCACCCTGGAGCAAGACCCCCTCTGCCCTAAACCCTGGAAGAAGCCCCCCTGCTCCCTCTCCCACATCCCCACCACCACCCCACATTCCTAGCATCAATACTGGAGCGAGGAGGGCAGCCCAGCTGAGTGATAATATGATTCACCCATGACCCGAGCTCCCACCATCTCACACACGCTCACTGAGCATCAGCTCCTTTTACCTACGGCTTCCCCACCCCAATGGTGCTCTTAGATGCCATCCTGGGACCGTCCACTTTGCAGGCATTGCAGTGATTTGCTGCTCGCATTTAGGGCACTGCAATAATTCCCCCGGAAACAAAAGGGCCAGATCCCAAGCTGGTGAAATTGGTGTAATTCCATTCGCTTGAATTGTTTTGAAGTCGGCAGAGCTACTCCAATTTAGAACCAGCTGAGGATCTGGCCTTGCACCAGCACACAGACTACACCTGCAAAGCGGGAACAGCAAGGGAAGGCACAGCTTTAGAAGAAGTCTGTCCTCTGTTTTGTCTGTTGGGCATCACATTATCTGCAGCCTGACACAGAGGCGGGCCACCCCTTTCCTCAGGAACAGAGACACGCTACACTCCCTGTGGTCACACTGGACAGTAGAAAGCTAAAAAGCTGCACCATGGAGAGGTTAATACTTCTCCTAAGAGTGTCTTACTTCCCTATAGCTATAGTGCCTTTCATACCAGAGCATTCTGGGCCACAGTTTCATCCCTTCCTCATGGTGAGCAAGACCATTCTCCATGAACAGTCCCATGGAACTCAGGGGGTTTCCTGGGGACTCAGGTGTGACATGACATACATAACAGTGGAGGGCCCTTTACAAATGTAGGTAGACACAGGAATTCCCTACATCCGTTGCTGGAGCGGCCTGTAGCACCTGTTTTGCCCTTCAGGGCAGTTACTGCATCTGACTGAAAGGAGGGGCAGAGGTGGGGGTTTTAGGGAGGCAGATGGAGGAACCCAAGATGGAATTCATGGGGACACTAGAGTTAAACCCCCTATTTCTTCAGAAAGACCTAGGAGATCTTCAGCAGCCACAACTTCCCCATCTTGCTGAGAAAGGGGGGGAACCTCCAGCAAGGCCGCACAGTGCCCCCTACAGCCACACAATACTGAATCACCCGTGTCGCCTTCCACCCCGCAGTGACCCTCTAGCCCAATGCACTCACTGAATTGCTGATGTTGCCTCACATAGCACACATACCCTACCGTGCTGCTGAGGTACTGTCTTCATGGCAAGAGTTTACTTCTTGAGTCCCAGTACCACCTCCTATAATACCTGGGTGTTCCCCACAGGTCTCCTACCCAAGTATGATCCAGATTCGCTTTGCATTGTAGCTTTCCTGCTGGTCACAGCTGCTTACCACCCTCTCCCCACCATGCACTGCACAGCTATTCCTACTGCACTGGACAAAATGGGAGCTGAGCCTCCCTGCGCAGAGATGAGCCAACCTCCCTGCTTTCCTGGGCCTTGGGAAGAACAAGCGATGCCATGAGGGAACTCCCACTGTAACAGTGCTGTGAGATCCCCATCCATCCATGGAACCAATGAATAACACCATGCTCTGCAGCTGTAGGACATGTGGCATCTCTCTCGTCAAGCCCAGTGAGCGGAGACGGGCAGTGCCATGGAAAAGAAATGCCTCAACCCAGCACTTCTCCAGAGATCTCCTCTTTTCCTTCTCCTGGCCATTTCTCCTCCTCCTCTCAAGATCTTCTCCCTCCACCTTTTCCCCACCCTCTCTTTGAGTCCCTTCTCTTATCTTCTACTTTCACCTCTTCTCCACCTCCCTATTATATCCCCTTCTTCTCCTGGCCTCTTCCCTCCCATTATCTTCATTCTACTGGCCTATCCCTTTCCTCATTCAGCCTCTCCACCCTTCTCTTAGCCTCTCCTCTGCCCTTGCCAGCTGTGAACATTGGCATGGATAGAGCCATTGTCCTCTGAGCATAGGGAGAGAGGAGGAGGGGGAAGGTGTGAGAGGAGACACAGTGGAACGTTTGTCCATTTCCCTGCTGCTCCCCCCTCCGCCTCCGCCGTCAATGGGCTGCTTGTCAATTCATGCGCTAAGATGGTGGAAATCGCAGCTCACGCACAACCGTTGCCATTTGGCGGTGGCAAAACCACCTGCTCAGGGAGGGCACACTGGCCTGTTTGTTTGGAACCCAATTTCACCACCACGAATGCCTTGGTCACAGAGAACCTGCCCCGTCCTTCTTCAGGAGCCTATGTGGGGAGGCCAGTAGGGCAAAAACAGGTGGTGTCCCCCTCGTTGGAGCCAAGCAGGCCTTCCTGACCTCACTGCATCCAGAATCAATGGCGAGGCACCCAAAGAGTCTTCCTTCTGTCTAACCCCAGCGCCTCTGGCCCTGAAACAGGCACACGGAGGAGTAGTGTGGATGAGTCAGTTTACTAGTGAGTATCTGACACTCCCCTGACTGCTCCATGAGGGGCAGCAGATGCACACTGGATTGACAGAGCCACATTGTCCAGTGCTCAGGAGAGGCTAGAGATGGAGCCGCCCCTTGCAACAGGTAGGAATAAAAACCAAGCCCCACCTGAGGTGAAGTATGTCCCCTGATCTCCTACTCCAGGGGATCCTCAGCAAAGGCGATGGCTCCACTTCCCCAGAGTCAGTGGGCTAAAGGGTCTCTCTGTGCCCAGACAGCAGGATCTTGGTGCAGAAGCCATCCATGGACCACTCTGCATGGCGTACTACAGCCTGGGAAGTAGCATGCCACCTCATGCACTCAAAACCACCACACACCTGCTTTACCACAAGACACTCAACTGCCCACACATACTCTTCTCATGTGGGCTCATCCCCCTCCATGGGACAGCCAGTCCCCCAGTGTTCACCAATGACCCCAACGGATCTCCTGCCCTGTGCTCCCCTTCTCCATTGAGGACTGGGGAGAAGGACCCACCACAGAGAAGATAGGGTGTCTCACAGTCCTTCCCTTTGCTCCCCATCACAGGAAAGCAAGGGGGGCAGCTTCTCTATTCTGACTCCTCTCTCTCAAAGATGAGGAAAACACGGTGTTGAGGATAGCCTCTCTTCTTGCCCAGCCGCTCAGCTTAGCTCCTGACAAGCTGTAGTAAGTTGGCTGCCACGCTGGAGTGGAGTAGCAGTACCTCTGCTAATCTGCTCCAGCCCAGCTCTCATCCCCACAAAGGAGTCGTGGAAGAGGCAAGGCTTCTCAACACACTTTCCTGCCTGCTTCCTCTGCATATGATGGACTTCTGATGGCCGGGAGCCTAACCAATCAGAGAAATAATGGCATCAAGCTCCAAACTCACACACCCAGATCCTCTGAAATGTCCTCTGGCCTGACAATGACAATCTCCCTACCCTGCTCTGCCAAATCTGAATGGAAAGAACCTTCTCTTCGGTTTGTGGCTAAGGGACAGAACTGGAACACAGCCACAGAGCTCCGCCTCCTGTATAACCCCACAGAGCCCTGCCTGTAAAATGGAATAATCCCCCTCCTTCCTTCCCGCTTGTAATTGCCTCGTCTGTAAGCTCTTCAGGGATGGCAGGGACCATCTCTCACTATGGGTATATCTATACTGCACCCTCAGCTGGGCTATGAATCCATGCCTCCCATCCAGCCACATGCAAATCGGTCTGACTCGGCTCAGCAAGCTTTCAGGACTTGGATCCTGCAAGTAGGGTCCCTCTGTGACACGAGTCCAAGCCCTGACACTCTGCTGTGTGATGCAGCTCAAGCCACTGATCAGAGTCAGAAGGTTGGTGTAGTGCAATATGGATGTGCTAGCGCAGCTGAGAAACCTGGGCCCAGCAACTGTGAATCTAGGTTTACAATGCAGTGTGGACACTCAAGCACAAGTTTGAAAACACCAGATATGCCCCCTGCTCACCTCCGCCCCCCCCCTTCTCCCCCCCCCCCCCGCCCCAAACCAAAAAAACCAAAAACGAAACCCAAACCAAACCAAAAACCAACCCTGGGCCGGGGGCAGGGAGTCTGAGGGCCTGGGCTGGTCGACAGTGTTAAAAATTGCTGCACATGCACTCTGGTTTGGGCTGGAACTCAAGCACTGAAGCCCAGGGAGGGGAGTGGCTGGTCTGAGACTCACTGCTCTGGGCTTTTTTTTGCCATGTAATCTCACTTACTCCACGTCTTGGGAGCACTAGGTGCGGCTGCAGTATAAATAATTAATAAATACTAGATTTTAATCCAGGTTACGATGTTGCAACAGAGCCTTTCGGAGAAACTCACTCTGAATAGTAATGTGCACTGAAGCATATTTGCACGTAAAAAAAGGAATTTCCAAGCCCATATGGAGTCATTACTATTCATTGTTTGTATTACTGTAATGCCTTTGGGTCCCATTGCACAAGGGGCTGTACAAACACATCATAAGCGGCAGCCTTTGCCCAAAGAGCTAACAATATAAAGAGACAGGATGGACAAAGGGGACACCACGTCTAAAAGGAGGTGGAGTGATTTAACCGATGTTGTACAGCTGATCAGCAGTAGAGCCAGGAACAGAGGCCAGTTCTCCTGACTGAAAATCCACTGCCTTATTGATCCATGCCTAGCATTTGTGTGATGGCCCTGGGACTCTGTGAGCAGGACCTGGGATACTCCATAAATCTTCTAGACTGGAGAGACTTTAGAAAATGTTCGAACGGCTAAAATAGCCAACCTAAATGGTCTGGGGCACTCCTGCTAGTGCCTGGGTTGGCTGCAGGAGACTGGGTTAGCAGAAGTACCCTTACAAGACTCAGCAGGTCCCATAGCACAGTGGATCATAGTAGCTTTACATGCCAATTTTAGAGAAATGCATCCCACTTGTATACTCACTGCTTGGGAGCACATGAAATGATCCACCATGCTGGAGCCCTATGTAACCTGTCCTAGGAAAGATCCCACCATATAGGTGAATTAGGCGGGTCAACTGAGGGTGCCAGGCTTTGAGGGGCACCAAATTAGACAGAATTGATTTTTTTAACCTATTTGAAAAATAGATTAATACATTATCTCTTATAAAACTGGGGGAAGGGTCGCTAAAGTCATAATTTGCCTAGAGTGCCAAAAACCCTTGGGCCAGCCCTGCACATACAGCTAGGACAGCTGTGACTTTCCTTCATAATGAAATGAGGATGTGATTCGAAACGTGCTACTGCAGGTGTATGAGCCTCAATGCTGTTACCCATCACACCGTGTAAATTACACCACTGTAGGGATGGATGAAGCCAGCACAGACTTACCTGTTTTATTAAAGTGAATGTTAAAATGATCTAATACAGAGTTTAAAGAAAGAATGTCTATACATCTGAGTACAAGGCTTAAATTAGCTAAGAGAACAAAGTTTTGTTTTAAAAGTCATAAAATATATATAAAAACAACGAGAGTCCTGTGACACCGTATAGACTAACAGATTTCCTTCGGCATAAGCTTTTGTGGACTATAACCCACTTCGTCAGTTAGTCTATAAGGTGCCACAGGACTCTCGTTGTTTTTTGCTGTACGACAGACTAACACGGCTACCCCTCTAAAAATATATATAGTACATACACTACTACACAGGAGCTGGCTGAAATGGACAAATTAGAACTTTGCTTGGCTGTTTGGCTAAGGTCTGGGTTTGATTTAATATCTGACTCATCCACCGCTGGACAAATACACCATGCTCTTGCAAGGGGATGGACCCAAGGATATAGTAAATGTTATTCATCTCGAACCTCAAAGATTCATAAAGGTCACAAGGGAAAAATCCACACCTCTAAGAGATGGAGCTATGCTGACTTAACTACCGGTGCAGCTTAACTCTTCCGTTGACCTAGCTCAGGGGTCTGCAACCTGGAGTCGCATGGGGCTCTTTGGCTGCTTCATTGTGGCTCCAGGTTCCAGGCCCCCCCACCACCAGGGGGTCCTGCAGGCAGACAGCACTAGGCTCCATGCTCCACCCACCATGGGGGGACACTGAAGGTGGCCCGCTCCTGGTTCTGGGCTCCCTCTCCCCACCAGGAGGCTACACCCGTTGTGGCTCTCAAAACTCTTGGTTATTGAAGGAATTTTTTAAATGGCTCTTCTTATCTTTTAGATTGCCGACCCCTGACCTAGCTACTGCCACTCAGGGAGGCGGATTAGCTCTAGCAATGGGAGAACCCCCATTGCTGTAATGAGTGCCTTCACTGAACTGTTATAGCAGCACCGCGAAGCATTTTAAGACTAGACAAACCTTAGGGATCTACATCAACAGAAGGATTCTTCTGTCAACCTAATTGCCGTCACTCAGGAAGGTGGAGTGAAACAAAACCCCTTCCATCGATGTAATCTTCCGCCATGCTGCAGAGTTACAGAAGCATAGCTACGGTACCATAGCTACACCGCGACTGCACTCATAGTGTAGACATGGCCTTAGTTAATTCAGATTAACTTTCCTCTGTGTCACCTTATAGTCAAGCGCTTGGAGCCTGTGCTCAAGTCACTCCTTAACTTTCTCTTTGCTAAGCTAAATAGTTCAAGCTTCTTTAGCCTCTCACTCTAAGGCACACTTTTCAGACCCCAAATCGCTCTTGTAATTTTTATCTAGGGATTTTCCAGTTTGTCCACATCCTTTTAAAAGAATGGATAATAAAAACTGAGAGGATTCCCATAACAGAAACTGATGTCTGTGCTCCTACAAGTCTCCACACGCCCGTTGTCATTATTTGTTAAAGATCAAAAAAGAAAAAAAGAAAAGAAAACATTGAAAACTTCTAAACCATTTTCTGAAACAGAATTTTTGTTCATATAAAATTTTTTGTTTATCAAAACTGTTCATGTACTGTTTCTGATTTAAGATATTTTAACTTGGTTTTCAACTTTTTTGAAAATCTGAAAAAATCATTTCTGAAAATTTCAAGAAATGAAAATTTTCAATTAATTTGTATTACACTTTTTTGCATAAAAATGTGAATTTCCACTGACAATATTTCACATTTTACAAATAAGACTTTTTAAATTTAAAGTATTTTTATTGTGAATTTTTAACTGACTCTGTATTCTACCCTACACAGAACAGAGAAGGGAAGCAATTCCTGCACTAGAGATCTTACAATTTAAATAGATATTAGATAAACAATACTCATCAGACAGACAACTGTATTCAATTCATTCTCTGACCTCCTGGTGCATTTAATGTTTGCCTTCACAAAAGTGGGTTTTCAGGATTGATGTAATGAAGAGCAGGAGATTCTAGCAGCATTCCTGAGGGAACTATATACATAAGGAGCAGCATGGAAGTGGGCAGGGAGACAAGTGTAGGAGAAGGTAACATTGGGCTTGGTTTGGCAGAAGGCTTTAGCTGAGCGTGTTCCAGTGGGCAAGGGAAGATTTATTCAGAGCCTTGAAACTAAGGACAAGGAGTCTTAACTCAATGCAGAAGGCAAACAGAAGCTAGCAATCAGATTCAAATAGGGGGGAAATATGGTCAGAGCAGCTGACAAGTGAGACAGCTGTCATGGCAGCATTCTGAATGAGCTCAGAATACAGCGCAAGGTGAGAATTACAGAAGCCAACGAGAAACAGCCAAGAGTAAGTGAGAGATACCAAGGCACACAGAAGGGGCTTTGTGGTAAAGCATGGGACACAGAGATGCTTTACAAAGAGACCTGGCAAAGAGCAGGGAGGAATTGAGGCTGTGAGTCTTGATGATGTAGAGGGCAGCAAAAATATCAGGAGAGATAGAGAAGGGAAGATTTGGTGGCAATGATGAGTTCTGTTTTAGCCATGTTGAGTATGAATTGGTGGGCCATCCAGAAAGAATTGCTGCAGAGGCTGTTATGAGTGGAACTGAATGGAGGAGTCGTTGTTGGATGGAAGAAGCAGAGATGTGGGAGCTGTTACCATAGAAAGGTGGTAACTGAAACCATAAAAAATGAATAAGGCTATCAAGAAATTGAATGTAGAGAGAAGAAAGAAGTTGAACCAAGGACAGAGCTTGAGGGACAGCATGAGAAAAATAATATTAAAAAAAAGTTTTTTAGAACAGACAACCTTAAAGACAATGCACTAAAAGGGACAAAAGTACAGAAGTAATTCAGATTGTTTAGACTTCTTGTACGAGGCATTTTAAGCACCGTGAATGCATGTTTGCAAAAGATTGGGTGGCCACTGTACCTGCTATACCGGTGGTCTTTGGAAACGTTTAAGGTCTGGTTAGACAATACCCTTGCTGGGGTGATTTAGGGGGGTGATCCTCTTTTTAGCAGGGGGTTGAACTAGGTGACCTCACCTTCCAACCCTATGATTCTATGAACAGCAGCTTTTCAGCCCCAGGTGGGATTCAAACTAGCAACTGGTGGGTTCTGGGGCTCCTACCCTAACCCCTGGGCCAGATGCCTGGTGGATTTTCTGCTGGGTGCAGGTTGCCATTAAAACCTATAAACATTATGCCATCTGCTGGAGAAAGGTAGGAAGGCATAGGGAATACAGACAGACAGACAAAGCTAAGTTAATATAAAGGTCATCTAAAAAGAAGAGCAGAGAAAGAGGACCCCTCAACGGAGACACCACAGGGGCCTCAGGAAGAGAACCAGAAAAGGACACAATTATGGAGGCTAAAGGAGAAGAGTGCCCAGAGGATGGGAATGATCAACTGGGGTCAGAAGCAGTGGACAGATCAGAGGTGACAGGGGAGAACAGGCCAAGGGGGAGTTCCCTGTTGGGCTGGGTGCAGCCAGGTTCAGTAGGTTGCCAGAAACAGAAGGTAGGACTTGAGGATGATCCTTGTTCTCAGAAAGATTCCCCAACTCTCTACCCCCCAGAATGCTGGGCTCATGTGGGGCACGAGCTCTTGGGGAAGAGCTACCTACACGCAGTGCAGGGTGAGCAGCAGGAGGCCACACGGATACAGAGAGATGGAGATGCCGGTGGGAGCCTGGGGATCAGAGGAAGCTGGAAAACCAGCCAGGGAGGGGAGTGTCTGGGTTATTCCCTCTCTTTGCACAAGGGGCTGGAGTGGCGAAGGCATGGCAGCCTTTCTGGACACAGTGACGCCACCTCTTCCAATTAGCTGTCACATTCCAAGTGCCACGGAACTTTCCTGCCCCAGCCTTCCATCTGCCCCTTACAGCGGCCTGGCCCTAGAGGACCCTGTTGTTTCTGACTCCAGGGAAGACTGCCCCTCAAAGGAGAAAGAGAAGAGGCATATTGTATTCCTTCCCACGGGCACAATGTACACACAGGACAGTGAGACCCCCACCAGGTAGCGGTGCCTACATATCCATGCAACATACTCCCCTTCATGAAGATCAGCCTGGAACAGCAGCTGGGGAAATAACTGAGTTCACTGACAGCAGGGTTGGCTGCAGGAAACAACCTTTATCCTTCCGCCTTAACTCTGGCCACCTTATTGCTAGAATTTCCATCTCAGATGCTTCTAATCTGGCTTCCTCAGTGAGTTTCTTGTAAAGGCAGCATCAGCCAATCTCTGATCCTTGGGACACTGCAAATATATCCCTCTGCTATTCAGAAGGAAACCTCACTTCCCCTCAGAGCCAGGCTGGTGGGAGTAGGGGGAGCTGTATTAGAATGGAAAGGGAAATCAATCAGAGGGATCAAACAGTTACAGCGAATAAAAACTTGGCACAGGAAAGGGCAAAATAAAATTCCATGGGGAATATATAATAAAAAATAGGTGGGATGTCTGATTTTGCATGAGTAGTACTGAGAGGGTGCCAGATGCTTCCACACTGGGGCTTTGAAGGTAGGAGCCTCTGGGAATCTGTAAAAGGTAGGGGATTAGGAAGTAAAGTTAAGAGAGAAGATTGAGAAGGGGCATGGACAGCAAATAGGGGCTGACATCCCTTCCTTTGAAGTCATTGGAAAGGCAGCCATCGATCCCCATAGAAGTCACACCGATCCCATAGCTTACAACAGACGGGCAATGGACAGAACTGTTCATTGCTAGGTCAACTGTTCAAATCCAGTTTATGGCAAATTAAATCACTATCTGCTGACTGGTCAGAGGCTCCTGTGAAATACATTTCAAGTCCAAGGTTTCAAACCAGTTCCTAAGGCCCAGGTGGCTGCATCACAAAAGCCACCCCAGAGATGGCACTAAAAAGCCACTTTGTTGACATTCTCAACAGAGAGGCCGTGGGGGCCTGACTGGAAGCTAGGGGGAGTTCTCTACTGTCATGTTTGGAGAGGAGGCAATGTGTGGTCTCCCACACGCCTCTCCCCAGTTGCTAGTCCAGCTCCTTTTACCAGCACTACAGTTACTTAATGTTTTCAACATTTATTTAAAAGCATCTGGGGGAGAAAATTTAGCAATAAGTGTTTGAGCCAGTCAGTCAGTTTCTCTGGCAGCCAGTGCAACTTTAACAAAGAGCTGGGTGACAAGCAGGGAATCAGAAGAAATTGCACACATAGCATGCGTCATTAAATCATTCAACCTAAAGATCTATTAGATCATTCCATTTGCCCTGCTAAGAATGGAGCAGGATTGTGCATGACACTTTATTTTTCATGGTTCTGTGCAGCCAAGTTTGAAAATGTCCCAAATGATGAGACTTCCACACTTCTGCTGGAAGACTATTCCATAGCCTAAGACATCCACTGTCAGGGTCCTCTTCCTGATATTCAACCTAAGCATGCCCTTCCTCACTTCTGTTCACTGCCTCTGTTGAGACCCCTCATATTAAATAATTCCTCTCCCTCCTTGTGGTTTACATCCTTTATATTCAATGCACGGGCTGATATCATCATGACCCAGCTAAGAACCCAAGAACCAGTGAAATCAATGAGTCCATTGCCATAAATTTGTGCTGGCCAACATATGGATTTCCTAGTCAGATCATTATTCATCTTTTAGCTGAACTCCATTAGTCTCTCCTAATAAGTCAATCTCTCCAGTCTTTCATTGTTTCTGTGACTCTTCTCTGACCTCCCCCCATGCCGTCAATACCCATCTGGTAATAGAATTCCAGGAATCGAACCCAAAGTATCCTAGGTGCCGTCACTCAACAACCAAATGGAGAAGGACTATGTGTGATGTGATAACTCTTCATACACAATCCAGCATAGCTTTGACCTTCCATGCAGCCATATAGCACAGCAAACTTCAGACCTAATTTTCTGTTCACTATCAACCCAAGATTCTTCACGGACTTATATTACTTCCCAGCTGCCTCCTTCCATTGAGTATCCATTTTGGGATTATTTTTCTCCAAGTGAATTAACTTGTACTTTTGCAGACTGAAGGTCAGATTTTCAGCTAGTATAAATCAGCAAAGCTCCCTTTACTTCCATGGGAATTCAGGTGAGAAGATCTAGCCCGTCTTTCTCACTTCTGTTGTTTTTGGCCTATGTTTCTGATTCCTGTGAGTCTTTTTAGATTATTAATCAGTATTTATGTTCTGACAGCTCTTAGGGACCCCAGTCAGGAATCAGGGCTTCACCACGATGCTTAGTACTGTACACTCAAATAAGAAAGAGGGCCCAAAGTCTGGGCCCTAAAGAGTTCACAGTCTAAGGTTAAGACAAGAGACAGCAAGTGGACTCAACAACCAGTGAGGGAGCAGAAGGAAACAATGAGACATTACTGGTCAGCATGAAAAGCAGCAATCACAGTTCTTCCATAGTTTACCCACTGTCCAGGGTTTTTTGAGGGGCAGAAGAAGAGGTTACATTTTTTTGAATGATGGGTAAAATTTTCAAAAGTACGTAAGTGATTTCAGAGTCTAACTCCCAACTACTTTCATTGGGACTTTGGCACTCCCTATTTCCTTCTTCCCTTGCTGCTCGTGACTCCTCCTAATTCAGAACCATCAGCAACATTCACTAAAAACTCTCACTTCCAACTCATCAATGAAGACACTAAAGAGGATTAGAGAAGACACTGACACCTTTGCTGTCTCCTCCAGACACCTCCCTCTAATATGAACCACTGATACATGATACAACCATGAGCAACTGGGGCCACTTCTGACTGAAATGGATCATTCAAAGAAACCTTCCCTTCCTTTTTCTAACATGCAACAGTCCAACCAACACTGAAGAAACCTTCTTTGGACACATCAGTTCTACTCAATCACTGTACAGCATCAAACCTTGCATGCCTGAGCAAGCTCAAAGGATCTAGCCACACGAACTACAAGCCTAACAAACAAACAAATATTCTAGACCAGCACGATCAGGATTCAGGCCAGGGCAGGGAACTGAAACCCCTTTAGTGGCACTGATGGATGATCTTCTCCCATCAGTTGACAAAGGGCAGATACCCATTCTCATTCTCCCTGACTTTCCTGCAGCATAGATGCTGTTGACCATAAGATACTGCTGGCACACCTAAGACAGTTAACAGGGGTGCAAGGTAAAACACTAAAAGAGTGCGAGTTCTTCTCAGAGGGGCACACCCAATAAGAAGTGATGGCAAACTACACATTCCCCACTAGACCTGTCGCTTATACAGTCCCACAAGATCAATTTTTTCTCCAGTCCCTGTTCAACATTTACATGCAGCCATTAGGTGAACTGCTGAGACAACCTGGACTGAAGTGCTAGTGACATGCAGATGACAGAGGGCTCTACCTATTCTTCACCACATATGACTGCACCATTCCCACCAAGATAGCCCAGTGCTTGGATGAGATCAGCTCATGGAAGAAGAACAGCTGGCCTAATCTGAGCAAGACAGCAGTGATGCTGATAGACAGAGGGAAGTATTTTCAAGAGCTCCCAGTCAAGCTGCAGTCTCCATTGGTCAAAGATGCACATCCACAATTGGTCAATTCAGTCTGTAGTCTTAGGACTACTCTTGGGTTCTTTGCTGATGCTGAGCTCTCTCATACATGTGTACTACACTTTCTATCATCTCCACTTGGTTAGGAGACTCCAACCCAGAATGGCAGATAACGACCTAACCCCTCTCATTCATGCCTTCAGCACCTCTCAGCTGGACTATAGCAATGCAACGTACCTGAGCATGAAACCTGCATTTAGGAAACTCCAGCTTATACAGAACACAGCATCGCATCTCCTCAGTAACGCAGGCTACTGATAGCACAACACATCTGCCCTTGGCTTTCAACGCCAACTTCCCATACAAATACTGAGTCAAGTTTCCTTATCTTCACGGTGCTTCGTGGCCTGGGGCCAGGATATAAGAAAGATCATTTAAAGCTCTGGGATGAAGTCTGTGGTCAACAACTTTACCTCTCTGCCACAATGGAGCTCTCTCCTATAAGGGCAGAATTCAAGCAGGAGCCCTAACAGTCTCTGGGGCTGGCCCAAAAGAAACAAATTCTCTCAGGACCACAACTAACCTCACCAGCTTCTGCTCCAAGTGCTAGATGCATTTCTTTGACCTGCCCTCTCTGACATAAACAAAGACTGACAGGTATAACAAAGAAAATCACACTCCCCATATATGACACTCTACTACACTCACTTCTCCACCTAGGAGACGATGAGAACAAACAACGTGGCAGATGTTAGTCATATACCTTAATACACTGCTGGAGAGTGCTCAGATACTATGGTGATGAACGCAGTATAAGAATATACAAGGAACAGAACAGAAAAGGGAATTCTAGTTTAGCATTACCCTTTGCTGATAGTCCTTCAGCCATGAGTTAAAAGCCTCTATGGTAGCCAGTGAGGAATCAAGAAGATCGTTCCCTTATCCCAGGCAGGAGAATAAATAGAACCTGCTCTAGAGATATCAACCTCCCAAGGGTGTTAAGAGATTTTAGCAATGTTTGGGAACCACTTTGGAAGCCAGCAATGAAAGGTGACATAACAGGGAATTAGTCATGATTGGAGGAAATGGTTAATTTGTAGCAGGATGAGCCAAACATATAACTGACCAGAAACTCAGATAATAGAATCACACTTTTCTTGAGGGTCTATAAAGTTTGTTTCCCCCTCTCTCACATTTCTATCCACACCTCTCTGCCTTCTGGTGCTGACCATAAGCAAGCCTACTGCAATACCGCAGGATGTTCTTGGCCCAACCAGACCAAAGAGGCCTAGAAGACCTATAAAACAAACAAAACAATACAGAAGTTGGATCTAAACGGAACACCCAAGTTTCCCCACCCACCCTCCACTAGCACAGGTATAATATGGGATGAATTCTTTCCAACACAAGAAGAATAAGGCAGATGTCTGAGGATTCACAGATTCCAAGGCCAGAAAGGACCGCTGTGATCATCTAGTCTGATCTCCTACATAATACAGGTCATACAAGCTCCCCCAAATAATCCCTAGATCACATCTTTTTCAAAAACAGCCAATCTTGGTTTTAAAATTGCCTGTGATGGAGAATGCACCATGATCTTTGTTAAATTTTTCCAACAGTTAATTGCACTCACTTTTTAAAATGTACGCATTATTTCCAGTCTGAAATTGTCTCGCTTCAACTTCCAGTCATTGGATTGTGTTCTACCTTTCTCTGCTAGACCAAAGAGCCCATTTTAAATATTTGTTCCCCATATAAGCACTGTAATCAAGTTACTCCTTAACCTTCTCTTTCATAAAGTAAGTAGACTGAGCTTCTTGAGTCTATGTTGTAAGTCATAGTTTCTAAACCTTTAATCACTTTTGTGGCTCTTCTCTGAACACTCTCCAATTTATCAACATCCTTCTTGAATTGTGAACTTCAGAACTGGATACAGTTTTCCAATCATCAGTTCCAAATTCAGAGGTAAAATAATCTCTCTATCCCAGGATTCCCCTTTTTATGATTCCAAGGATCCCATTAGCCTTTTTGGCCACAGCCTCACATTGGGAGCTCATGTTCAGCTCTGGTTTCAAGTTACAGCTGGGGAGGTCGAGATTGGATATTAGGAAAAACTTTCTCACTAGGAGGGTGGTGAAGCATTGGAATGGGCTACTTAGGGAGGTGGTGGAATCTCCGTCTTTGGAGATATTTAAGGTTCGGTTAGACAAAACCTGGCTGGGATGATTTAGTGGGAGTGGTCCTGCTTTTAGCAGGGGGTTGGACTAGATGACCTCATGAGGTCCCTTCCAGCCCTATGATTCTATGATTCTTTACCCACCATTCCTCTCAAATCTTTTTCAGAGTCACTGTGTTACAGGATAGAGTTTCCCTTTCTATAGCTGTGGCCTCCATTCTTTTTGCCTAGATGTGTACATTGAATTTAGCCCTGTTAAAATTTGCTTGTGCCCAGCTTACCAAGTGATCCATATTGCTCTATATCAGTTCCCTATCGTCTTCCTTATTTACCACTCCCCAGATTTTTTGTCCTCTGCAAATTTTATTATTGATGATTTTATGTTTTCTTTCAGGTCATTGATAAAAATGTTAAATAGCATAAGGCCAAGAACCAGTCCCTGTGGGACTCCACTAGAAACATACCTGTTCAATAATAATGATTCCTCATTTATGGTGACATTCTGAGACCTACAAGTTAGCCAGCTTTTAATCCATTTAATGTGTGCCATGTTATTTTACATCAATCAAGTTTTTTAATGAAAATATCATATGATACCAAATCAAATCCTTAAAGAAATCCAAGCATAGTACATCAACACTGGTAACTTTATCACATAAACTTGTAATCCAATAAAAAAAATGAGTTTGACAGGATCTATTTTCCATAAACCTGTGTTGATTGGCATTAATTAAATTACCCTCCTTTAAATCTTTATTAATCGAATCCTATATCAGCCACTCCATTAACTTTCCAGGGATCGATGTCAGACTGACAGGCCTATAATTACCTGGGTCATCCCATTTACCCTTTTAAATATTGGCACGGGATTCATTTTCTTTCAGTCTTCTGGAATGTCCCCAGTGTTACTGAGAAACCTCACATTACGGATTCATTGACTTCTCAGCCAGATATTTAAATTCTTGGATGCAAGTTCTCTGGAACAGCTGAATTTAAAACGAGACGTGATCTAAATGTTCCTAGAGAAAGATGACATATCTGAAGATGGGTGACATAAGGACTAATTACTTAGCTGTCTTGTTCATGTGCTTAATTGGCTGGTTCTTGCTCATGTGCTCAGGATCTAACTGATCTTCATATGAGGGGTCAGGAAGGAATTTTCCCCCAAGTCAGGTGGGAAATGACCTTGACAGAGGGTGGGGGGAGTGGTTTCCATGTCTTCTGTGACACGGAGTTCAGGTCACCATCCAGGATTAACTGGGTATATCTCATTTAATTGATTCCCTGCCATTGCAGAGTCCCTGGACATAGGAGCACTTCAGTCCCTCCTATTCTCTGTTTGTGGCACACGAGAGTTTAATATCCTGTGGGTTGTAAGACTGTGGTCTAATGTCAGCTGTTGGGTTTAGCATGTGAGCACTGGTGGTGTTCTTGACCTGTGACATACAGGTGGTCAGACTAGCTGAACTAGTAATCACGTCTGGCCTTAAACTCTCTGACTCTATTGCACAGACCTCCAGACTCTGATAAGTTCTCCATTGGATTTCACATGCCCTAACCTAGAACCATTTAACAGAGTTCAAATTGGTTCAATTGGCTCAGAAAAGTATCTCCCACCCCTACCTCTAAATGCCCATTCTCTTCAGATTTTCTGCTTCCTTTGATGATCCCACAATCCATCATCCAAATCCACATCCCACCCTTACCCAAGTCAGCCTCCCTGTCCTGCTCACCTGCAATCTTCAATCTCCTTCTCCATTCCCACCTGAAACCACCATCCCACAAGCCCTTACCAATGAGCTGTCACTGCAGACAAATTACGGCCCAGAGCAGCCTTCTCAGAGTTGGTGGGTTCACACACACTGGATCTTCAAGTCATTTGCTTCACCTGGCCCCTAATTAAGGCTTGCCTCCAAGATCAATTAAACTTAACCTCTCCAAAGAGCCACCCTATTCACAGGTACAATTTCTCTCTTCCAAATGGCCACCAGGTGCACAGAGCTTTTCCAAAGAAGTCTTCCGTCAATCTTAGATTTCCTCGGTCTCTTCCATGTCTGTGAGTGGTGGACAGCTTGCCCTAGTTTAGTGCTAAATAAGAAGACAACCCTGATGGCTTCATCCAGATCTTTCCCAAGAACTCAGGTGAGCTGTGTTGAGAACAAAGAAAGAAGGAAAGGCACAGACAGAGTTCAGAGGAGAATGCCCAAATTTCCATTCATCCCACTGCACTTCACTGGGTGATACAGAGAGAGGTTAATCCTTGCATTTCCCTACAGAGCTTGATAAATGCCAGGGAAGGGAGCAGAGATCTAGTCTTCGTGCAGGACAAATGACTTTAGGAAACATATGTAAATGACAATAGTGCTGTCCAAGGTACTAAGAATGTGACAGTTCTAGAGGCTATATCCTCCCTGCACTTTTCTAACTATCCATATCATGTGAGAGGCAAACATGGTTTCTCACAATACTTTCCAATATAACCAGACAGTACTGCTATCTGGGGTTGTGCAGTGGGCTGATCAGTCACGCCCCACCCAAACATCAGACATTCCTTTTCTATTCTCCAGTTTCCCTGATATTCCCAGACTCATCTATGCAACTGATATCTCCCCGCTCATCCCACACCAACAATAACTTCTGATCATTGGCACCTTCTTAATTATTGATATCGTGCTAGTACCTCAGACGAGACCAAGGTCCTGCTGTGAGATGGCCCTTGCCCCAAAGAGCTGACAGTGTTAATCAACAAGACAAAAGTCAAAAGGAGAAAGAAGGCCACAGAGAGGTGAAGTGTCTTGCCCAAGGTCACGAAGGAATTCAGTGGCAGAGCCAAGAATAGACCCAGACCAGGTCTCCTGGGTTCCAGTCAACTCAACCAGCCTTGCTTATCTTTTTGAGATGTAATCCAGAGCATATGGGGAGCTGGTAACTGGGGCTGAGGCTGGCAGGATCAAGGACTCTACTATTCTCACAATGTCTCCTCCTGGGACCCCATGGCAATGATCAGGAGACATGAGTGTCAGTCAAGCTGTATGTTCTCATTTGAAATGTTATTGTTGTTTTAAAGAAAGCCTAGTTTGCTATACATTATAGGTAACCTGCACTAACCCCCATGACTTCTCCACCTTCCCCCAAGCTCACACTGGTGCTCACGTCCCATGTCACCTTTGGTTGCGACCCAGCAACTCTCATGAGGCTAGGCTACAACAGAACTTGGGTGGCAGAGCTCCAAGGACCAGCAAGGTCTGTAAAGACTGATTCGGAAGGAGATAGTCTCGCTGAATGCCTCAGCATGGTGCTCTGCTGTTTGTCAACTGAAACCTCAAACCATGATCCCTCATGATCAAAAATCCCATGGTTCTTTTAGCAGGAACATGGGTATTAACCTCAATGTCTTGGATAAACTCCAACTGCAGTAAATAGCACCCAGGTTTCCATGAATCCACCCTTCAGTTTGAGCTGGCTATTGTATTATTCAAACCTGTGTTAGACTAAATGATTTAACGGGTTGTGGTTTTAGGGTTTTTGGGGTTTTTTAAAAATCTATGAAACATCACACCTTCTTTGTTTAAAGAAGGGACACTTTCAAGATTCACAATAGAACTTTGCTAAAAAAAACATGCATTGCCACTTACTGAATTTTGTGAGTTTGCAGATAAGCAATTAAGAGAAAAATATACCTAAGTGATACAGACTCACGAACTGTACTTTGTTCCATTATTTTTAGCAACGAAGCTGTTTTAATTATTCGTGATACTCCCTAGCACACTGTGTAAAGACCAAGAGGAAAGCTGGTCTAGTGGGTGAGGCCCCCAACCAGCACCCCAGGAGATCTAGGCTCAATCCTGAGTTCTGCAGCAGACTCTCTTGGCAAGTCACTTCATCTCTCTGAGCCTCAGTACCCCAACTATAACATGGAAATAATAATCTCTTTTTTCCACAGTCTTGGCCCTAGACCTTTCATCACACGAACTTGGAAAACATTTTCAGAGCCCCACCCCACCTCAAATAAAAATGTGCAGGCAAAAAAATCTCATGGGTTTGACACCCCAAAATTTTGGTGCCCAGAAAGGCCATCCCAATGGCCAGCCCTGTTTCTCCAGCTTGTCTATAAGAATTGTAAATTCCTTAGGGAAGGGATGGCCTTTTACAATGTATTTGTACAGCACGCAACACAATAGGGCCCTGATCTCAAGTGCAGCCACTAGTCACAACACCACAAATAAATACAAGAAATAAAACCTTACTGACATGAGACTTCACAACAGCTCTTAGATACTGAGAAGCATGTTCAGAGCGCTCTCAATAAATCCAGAGGTGCTCAGTCTGTGAATTAGCAGAGTGAAATGAGTGAGGCTCTCATGTATTTTGAAAAACATCCTAATCCATTTTACTGACAGCCTGATTCAAATGGAAAGAACTTTTACAGATGTAGGGCCCCAATCCTGCAAAGCCAATGTCTTTGACAGGATTCTTCACTTGAGTAACATTTCCTCCTGGGAGTGATTTGCAGCACTGGAGCCTGACACCCTACGCACTCTCTAGTGCTCTTTTTTAATTTCCGAACTTCACTCAGCCTGAGCAGTGAAACTAGATGAATCTAGTGCCTGTCAGCATCTACTATCTGCTTCCCAGGCCAGAGCTCAGTGAGGCTGTGTCTGGGCTTCCAACACTGCCTGAGGAATGTTTAAATAAAATAAACCATTTTTTTCTTGTAAAGATACTCTAATGAAAACATTCCAATCCATATGGTATGGGTCAGATCCTCAGGGGATGCAAATCAGTGTAGTTCAGTTGGTTTCAAGGGACTTTCGTCAATCGACATCAACTGAAGGAACCTTTTGTAATTCTGAGTCTACACTGATTGACACCGGCCCTCCAGGTTTCCTAGGCCACTTCCCTGCGAGCTAACCCAAAGGCCTTGCACGCCCTCAAACCCAGTGCCGCCCCACCAAGGATAGCAACAACAGGAGTTCTACCAGGCGTTTCTACCACTAGGCGACAAAGCGGTGGGAATGGCTGTGCCAAGCCACGCTGGTGCTGCTACTACTGACAATTCCCAGCACAGGCGCACCGAAAACAAAGGGTGGTTAATCGTCTATTTCAGTGGTTCCGAACCCGTCGCCTGTGAGCCAAAAGAGGCCTATGGGGGCTTTCAAAGTGGTTTGCTGCTCCCCTGCTGCTGGCTGCAAAAGGGAGCCACTGCCTAAGGACACAGGCAGAGTGCATCGCCTTGGGGCTACAAGACTGGTACATGCTCCTTGCCACAGCCAAGGGAAATGGGAGATCAGCAAGGAGGGAGACAGCCTCCCCACTGAATTCCTTCCATGTGGCTGCAGTGGGTGGGGAAGACAAGAAGGGCTGCTGGTGGAGACTGATGGCCCTTCAGGGTGGCAAAAATATCAGTGGCCCTCGAGCCAAAAAGGTTGGGAATGCCTGGTCTCAGAACACTCCTTGGGATTATTAGAACCCTGGTGCCCAAAACCCTCCTTCATTCATGCCCGTAAGTGCATCCTGAAAGCAAATGTCACACCCCAGAGGAACGCAGCTCTCAAAAGACAGGAACTTCCCTAAGCATATGAGCATGCCTCCAATCCTAAAGTCTCTCTCTTGACTTTTGCTCCCCTTTTTCAGTTACCCCTGCAGCAACTCCCATTACCACTACCTCTAGCTCAAATTTTTCATCCTGTCCTTCCGAGCTACTCACAGCTCCTTCCTTCCCCACCTCGCTTCTGAGAGTGCCCCCCTCGCTCCCAGTGCTCCACCAACAGCCCCTCATCTCAGGGGCTCATTATTGCTTCCTGCTGTTCCCCACCAAGCTGCTGCTCCGTGTGGAATCCATTCACCTAGCCAGCCACCAGATCTATCCCCGGTCCAGAAATTCACTTCTCCCACTACGTCCACAGAAAGCAGGGGAAAAAAACCTCAAACCTCACCAAACCATGGCTAGCATTTCCCAGTGGATCACATTTGTGGGTTAAATTTTAGACTGTGTTCCTTGGGGTATGGATTATCTTTCTCTGTGCAGAGCTCAGTGCCAAAGACATTATCTTGGCATGCAACAAACAGAGGATCACTAATGGCCTGATTCAGCACAGCATTTAAGCAAATGCTTGACTTTAAGCAGAGACTTAATTCCCATTGAAGTCAAAAGGGGCACATAACAGGGCTCATTCCCTGTCAGAGCGCCCTCCTGTGGCAATACAGGCAATTCCTGCTCCACTCTTCCCACAGTTCCTGTGCCAACCATGTTGCCAATCCTCTCCCCACATATCCGACTTAGGGTCACCACCTCTCCCAGGAAAGAAACATCACCTCACTCAGGCTATGTCTACACTTGTAAATTTAGGTCGACTTAGCTAAGTCGACTTAGCATGTCTACACCTAAATTTAAAGTCGACTTTGGGGGGAACTTACAAAGTTGACCTAGAGCGTCCACAGTGGATGCCTAGGTTGACTTCTAGGGGCTAGGGGGACCTAGGGCAGGTCCACAGGAGCAGGGGGGACACCCCTTGCCCAGTGCCAAGGGGTTCAGCCTTTGCCCCATTGTACCAGGGCACAATGGGGCAAAGGGGGACAGGGACCCTGGCAGGGCATAGGGGCAGGGTGGGCTGGGCTCTGCGGTGGGGGGGGGGGCCAGGCTCCCCCTGCGCCCCCCCCCCCCGGCAGAGAGGGCAGTGAGGGAGTCCTGGAGTAGCCCTAAGTCAACTTAGGGCTACTCCAGGTCTGCACTTTAAAAAGTCGACTTAAGCCTTAAGTCGAATTAAAATGAGGTTTAATAAAGTCGACTTTATTTTCCTTAAGTTGACTTAAGCAACTTGCTTAAGTCAACTTAAGAAAAGTGTAGTGTAGACGCAGAGTAAATTAAGTCGACAATTTACAAGTGTAGAAGCACCCTCAGAGACCAATTCAAGCCCTGGGTTTGTGCATAATTTATGAGTATAACAGCAAAAACCCACTGATCCCTCTAAAACAGACAATTCTCAAGATCCCAGAGTAAAGTAGGTTACAGCGCAGGAGCTCTCTATCCCCACTCCAGGGCCCCATTCTCCAGGCTGCCTACCCACATGTCAATAGCTGTTCTGTTCCCCAGGCCCTGTTGCAAGGCCCCATCCTCCATGCCATCTGCCTGAGAGCAAACGATCTCTCTTCTTCAATTCCTTGTCCTCTATTCCAGGGCCTCCACTCCTCTGGCAATTCTCCATGCTTTCTGCAACACTTCTCCCATAACCCTCAACTCAGGCCTTCTGTAGGAGGGTTCCCGCTCCCCAGTTCCCTTTTGCCCAGGAGTCCTGGCCCTGCTGAGTCTTTTCTCATGGGAACCTCTCTGAAGAATCAACCCTCTTTCTCTAGGGCTCAACTTGCCCTGACTGAGTGGGTTCTTCCCTTTTACGTAGGAGCCTGCATGTGAGCGTTCTACTTAGCCAGATTCCCCGGCTCCAGCCATTTAACGCCAATAGCTCCCATCAGTCCTCCCTGTGCACCAGCTCTCTTCACTGCCAGCCCTCAGGCCTCATCCAGGTCTCTCACACCAAGTTCCCTGCAGTCCTTTTCTGTTTTCTCATTCTTATCTGCTGCCTGGGTCTCTATAGAGGACAGTTGTCCTCTACCAGGCCCCAGCAGGAGGCAACCAACCAGTGATAGGTGAATAAGACCTGTTATCTCTTAAAGGATCCAGGCACTTGTGACCGGAGTTTAAGTGCTTTGCTTTATCAGTGCCAATCATAACCATTTGACAGAAAAGAAAACACCAGTGAACTACTGTACTGACTGATTGATTATCCAGGTTGCCGTTGATTGGCTGATTTATATTTTGTGAAGAGGTATGAACAGATTCAAAATTAGTATCTAGAGATTAGTATTAACAACACCCAAGATTTTTAAAACTAAGCATTTACTAAAGATCTCATTTAAGTTCTCTTTATTATTTCAGTAGCACCTTGAAGCTGCAACCAAGATCATTGCCCGGTTGTGCTGGGTGCTGTACAAACACATAGCAGGAGACAGGCTCTGCCCCAAATAGCTTACAGACCATGATCAGGATTGGAAGTGACTTGCCCATACCCGCGCTAGGTTTGACACAGGAGCTGTCAGGAGTGAGGCTCTCAACTCTCAGTCACTGTGAGCACCAAACTCTTAGGTTCTTTTGGAAGACCCAGAGCAGTGGCTTATCCCCTGGGCCCTGTAACTACTCTCCTCCATCAATTGCTATTGATTTGCTTTGTGGCGACAAACCCAGCCTCATCAATCTGACACTAACTCTCAGGCACTAGCCCAGGACTGCAGCGTTAGGGTTGCAGACTCTGTGGGAAGGTTTAAAGCCCAACAAAAACTGTTTCCATTGGAGTTTTCTAAAGAAATCATAAATTCCAAGGTAAAAGGGACCAAGGGGTCTTGGGGTACCCACGTTTTGGATGGTATGTACCTGTTGAAATGCCTTTAGCTCCTTCACCCCCACTCCCACTGAATTTATACCCCTGTAGCACATTGTCTTTAATCCGGTCTCCTTTTTGCTCTTAATCTCCAGGTAGTTGGCAGATAAGTACAGATAACTATGGTGAATGAATGGATAAAACAATCCATGTGCCCCTAGGAACTGGAAAAGAGTTACAAGGGACACGGAGACAAAAGGAGGAAGTCAGGTAGGTGGGAGTGAGGATGGGAAAGAGGGACAGAGATGGATGGAGCAGGTGGAAGATAGAGAAAGGGGGCAATGGTTAATGGAGACAATGTTAGACAAAGTGAAGCCTTTGGTGGACGTACCCCTGCTCATCTGCTGGAATTTATTGTTCCTCAACCAGGTACGGAACTGAACAAATGAGGACATTTAATAATCCATCCCCCGTGTTTCTAGCCCACTTCCCCATCCCAGAAGCCTGGCTAGCACCCTGCCCGCACTCACTCTCCCATACTGCTTGCTATTTGGGTTTTGTAGCTGTGACCAGCCATTCTCCTGGGAACGGCAGCTCTGCCCTGGAGATCTTCCCCACCATTTTAGGTAAGGCCATCCTAACAGACAAAGTTCAGTCAGATAAGAACCCGGCCCGAGGTATCACATTACACTCCAGCTACAGGAGGGAACTCTTCCGCTCAGATGCACCCTTCCTCATTGCTCTCCAGGGCATGCTGTGGGAGGGACTCCTGCTCAGCCAGGGACCCCTCCACCACTCTGTGGGAGGGATTCTGCCATACCCTATCCATTCAGACATCACTGATTAGCAAGTGTGCACTAGGAATCTGCCATATACCAAAGAAAGCCCCTTGGCCGCAGCCAGCCGGAGACACCCTAGGGCAGGGGCTGGCAACCTTTGCCGACCCCTGTGCCAGCCCCTCCTCCTCGACCCTCAGCTGGTGCCGATGGCCCTCTCATGGAAAGAAGCCACCTGGAGCGGCTCCTCTCGGCAGTGTGCCTGGGGACCCCTATTCCCAGGCATGCCATGGAAAGAAGTTGCCTGGAGTCACTCCTTTTGGCAGCGGCAGGCCACAGAGAGGAGCCATTCTGGGCGGCTTCTTTACATGGTATACCTGGGGCATGGACACGGCAGGGACCTCCGCACTGCAGCCGCCCCCGAAAGAAGCCACTAGGAGTGTCTTTTAGTGGCAGGAGTGGCGATTTCTGTGGCGCCACAGAGGATGCCGAGTGCTGCTCCAAATGGGCTTGTGTGCCACTGCTGGCACGTGTGCCGGGGGTTGCCCTACCCTGCCCTAGGGAATGGAGGAGACAGGCTAATGGGTCCCAGCCAGCAGGGGACACTGCATGAAAAGGGAAGGGGGTGGAGAAGCACCTGTATAATGCGAAGGGTCCAGTGCACAGGGATCCTTTCCTTATCTCTTTAAGAGCACACCTTACCCTCCTGAGTGCGCTGTCCTCCTGTGGCTGCCGCACCCCCCCTTATCTAATGGGCTGCTCGTCTCACTGGTCATCCCCATCCGTTTTTCTTTGTGGGGAAGCGACAGGAAGGAGGTGCTTGGCCAGGTCTCTCTCCCACGTAGGATGCTGCCCAGAAGTGACTAGTGCCAGGAGCTGGCACATGGGAGGGGCACCCAATGGGGAATGAAAGGCTGGGCTCCTGTTTGTGTCTCCAGAGAGCTGCTCCCCCTGTTCCCTGGCAGTGCACACACTGAGTTAATCATTGCTCAGACCCATTGAGCTCAATGGGGTTCTTATCAGAAAGCACAAAGTCCAAGGGCAAGGGCCCAGTCAATCAAGAGCAGGGAGTTACCCAGCATGCTCTGCCAGGCAGCCAACCCCAGTGCCCCTTGCTGGAGGAGTGACAAATGGCACACCGCGCTGGGTGTTTCCAGCGGGGTCTACCCCCAGGTCACCTGAGGTGTAGACCCACAAAGGTGTTGTCCTGGGGTCTTTCAGCCAGACGGGAGGCAGGCAGACAGCTCCAGGGGAAGGGATGCCCCAGTTACAGCTGGGCAGTCCATGGCACCCTTGCTTAGAGCATAGAGTCTATACCTCACCCCACGGGGCCCTGAGCACTCTGGGGTCACCCCACTGGGCATATCAGCCATGGCCTCATGGATGGGGGGGGGGTAATGTCCATGTGGCCCAAGCCCAGGACAGGGACAGTCTAGGAGGATCCCATTTCTCTCTCCCCCTTTATAAGGCATCTTCTACCCATATTTCCAGCTAAGCGAGCAGGTTTAAAAGAGGAGACCAGGAGAGCAAAAAGGAAAGGAGCCCACCCAGCCCTATGGCAGGGAGCTCCCCAGGAGGAACAGCCGCTGATCAAGGATCAGACTAGTCAGAGACTCCATAGCACTTGCTCCCTGCTCCCTTAGACCTCTGTGAACACACACAGCAAGGGGCATCGCAGGGAGGAAGCGGCACTGCCAGGGATGCTCACAACTGGCTTATTGCAGCTATCTGAACAGGCATTCTCCTGCTTTGGTCCCCTGTTATTATTTCTGCACTCTCATTGAACGACTCATCCTCTAATAGACCAGGAAATGGTTGGTTCAGCTCAGCTCACGCTAGTGGGTGGGTTCACAAGGATTCCGCTTCCCACCAGTTCAGTGGGGTGAATGCTTCTGGGGAAGGGCTGCAGGCACCATTGGAGCCAATTGTTCAGGGCAACTTCCTCACAGGATTTGCCCAGTTCTGGTGACCCTGATAGAACCAGAACCTCCATTCTCCAGGGGTTCATGTGACCAAGCAAAGGGGAAACACAGCTCCCTTGGGCCCTGCTTCCCCATCAGGATGTCTCAGTGGCATAACCAGCTCCTCAGCTCACTTCAGCCCAACCTCCTGCCCTAACTGGGATGCAAGTCAACAGACAAAGCCTGTTCCTTCACCTCTCAGCAGAGCAGAGGGGATCATAGATGGGGCCTGCAGCTACTACCCACAAATGAATGAATGGTGACAGGACCCATGCCTGGATGCACCTCTCCTCAAACCCTACAAACCAGCTCCAAGTGATGCTTTCCTTAAAAGACACGCTCACCCCTGCCATTCCCAACCAGCATCACCCCTCCAGTTGCTGAAGGAAGCCACCTGCAGCCAGCACCCCCACCCCCAGATATGAGGAGGAGCCCTCCCTCCTAGCAATCTCAGCCACTGACGTGTCCCATTCAGTCAGGAACTCCCCCAGTCCTTAACAGGACTCCATTTGTCCCAGTGGCAGCCACCGCTTCCAGTCAGCTTCCCTAGATACCAGCCCGGACCTTCTCCAACCAGCAGTCTCCATCCACCTGGGCCAGAACGGAAAACCACCTCAGGCAGAGCTTGCGGCAAAGAACATCTCTGGCTGTGGTCACCTAAACTCCAGAGGGAACCTCTGTGGGCATTAGCGCACATTGCTTTTTCTAAATCACAGCACCCGGAGTAACCCTGAGCCCCTCATTAATCCCCTTCCCAGGACCTACTCACCCCTGTACATCCCCACCAGCAGCTCCACCCTACCCCATACTCCCCTACCCCACATCTGCAGCCCCTGGGAAAGAGGAGCCCGTGTGGAGTGGGTGGGGGCTATGGGCTGCACCCAAGGAAGCACCACCAGAACTGTCAGACCTGGGTGGGGGAGGGGGTTGTTCTGTGTTGGGTTCACACCAGGTGGCAAGGTGGGGTCATGGTTCCTGGGAACCTTCTTTGTCCATCCTCCCAAAGCAGGATACAGCTGCTGTTTCTCCCTCTGCCTGAGAATGTCTGCTGGGGCCAAGACTGACGTTCAGCCGGTGCTGGGCTCCTGCCTCCCCACTGCAGAGGCCTGGGAAGGAGGCTGTGCTCTCCAGTGGCCCCAAGTTGCCCACTTTCCTCTGGGACCCAAGTACAGATTGAAAGCAGACAGGAGGAGAGCACAGGAAGTTCAGCAGTGAAAGGATTAAGGGGCCCTGGGCCATTACCTGTTCTGATCCAGCGCATCCTGAGCATGGGGACAGCAGGTGTCATGCAAAGCGACCCCACTCTCCCCCTCACTCATCCCACTGTCTTGCTCAGCTTGTCTGGATCTTAATGCTGCTGTCGGCCGAGTTTTCTAGTCTTTCTGCAAAGGCGGGGGGGGGGGGGCAAGGAGGAGGCCGGGAGGCTGCCCTGCCCTCTCTATGCAGTGCCTCAATCTAACAGGCACTCTCTGGGATTTGGGTCTGCAGGGGGATTACCGACAGGGCCAGTCATGTGTTTGTGCTGTACCAGCTTCCCCAGGACCGTCCTGTCGCGGGCTCACTCTGCTCTGCGAAATTCTCTGCACAAAGCCTCTTAGCTTCCTGCAAGCAGCTCCCAGCGAGATGACCACCGTGCAGCATCCTCCACACAAGAAGGGCCAATCCTGGACACCAGCCTAAAAGCAGATGGGCCCTGCATTTGGAGGGAATGGCTCCTCCAGTTTTCCTGGCTGGGGGCGAGTGGGGGGTGAAGGACACAGGCCAGGGCGAAGCCAGCATGTCCGTGGTTCCCCTCTGCCATGACAAAGGCCCCTCCTGCCACATTCGTCCCAAAAGGATGAAGACAGCTGAGCTGGTGAGCCCAGGAGTTGGGGCTGAAGGGCGTTTGGGAAGCGTAGTCCACAAGGAAGCTTGTCTCTGGATAATCCCAGAATGCCTGTTGGGGATTCAGCGCATGGTGCTCTTCCCTCTGAGTGAGGAATAACCCAGCCCACAGCATAGCACTAGCCTCCTTTGAAAGGAGACATCAAGTGGCAGCTCTGATCTCTTATGGTCTCAAGAGACCTTCCCAAGAGCAGGTGTGTTCTGGACTAATTCACAGAATTATGTTCCACCAACAAAATGCTCCCTACATTCTCAATTAGATACAGCATCATCAGTTCCTTTGCCAAACTCACGTGAAACATTGCTTTGTGCGCTGACAGCTGCCACATTTCATCCCGGAGGTGGCTGCATTTCAGTGGTGGGGCAAAGTGGCCCTTAGTGAATATACTGGAGTCTGAAGTCCTGTGGGAGCCAGCTGGATGAGAGATGCTACAGAGATGCAAGCTCGCTACAGTCCCCTCTCGGCTTGTCTCACTTCCAAGCCCTACCCTGCCCCTCCGCAGGGCAAGCGCTGCACCACCACTCCCATTTCCACAAACACTTTCCTATGCCTCCAAGGGAGGGTCTCAGAGCTGGGGGCGCTCAGAGGCTGTGCTGTCAATTAGATGAAAAATTTCAAGCAATCAGCCCCTGTCCCTGTTCACAGCACTTCGATAGCATGGCCTCTGCCTCCTACACAGCCTGGTGCCTAGACACGCAGGCTCCAGCTTCTGCCCAAGGCCCTAGGTCTGCAGTTCCTCTGCCCCCGGTTTTGCTCCCATTATGGTAGCCCATTTGTGTCCATTCTGTCACAGGAGGCCCCCAACAGCCCAATTAGATCCTGTTACCCTCATCATACACTCGTAATACCTCAGGAAATCCTCAAAAATCAACCTCTCCCTGGCTCCCTTGGGACTCCTCCTCATCACCCCCACAATACTCTGGTGGGGCAGGAATCTTAAACTACCACCTATCTCGAGGCACCTTCCGACAGGCTACCAATAAGCCAGATTGTCAACAGACATAAATCAGCCAAGCTCCAATAACTTGAGGGGGGATGTTTTGCCCCAGGTGGGGAACTGGCAGCTGCATGGAATTCTGCTTCACTTTGGACTTCTGCTCATCTCTTGAATGAATGTTTATTGTTCCACTGTATCATGCGGTCTACACTTAAAAAGTTAGGGTAAACCAGACACAGCACTGAGGAGTGAAAAATTCATATCTCCTAAGCACTGCAGCTATGCTGACCTAACTCACAGTGTAGACATGGGCTAAGTCAACAGAAGAATTCGTCCATCCATCTAGCTACTGCCATTCAGAGAGGTGGGTTCCCTACAGTGAGGAGACACACCCCTCCATCACGAGAGGAAGCATCTATACTATGGCTCTCCAGTGGCATAGCTATGTTGCTCTAGCAGCTATAGTGTGGACATGGGCACACACCAACACTACAATAGGGAGTGGCTAGACTAAGGGAGGAGAATGGGAGATGGCAGTTCTGGGTTCAATTCCCTGCTCTTCCTTCATTTGAGCTTGGGCAAATCATTTCACTGTTCTGTTCCTCGGTTTCCCCATCTTTAAAACAGGGCTGTCAGTCCTGAGCTGCCTTGCAGGGGGCTTGAGATTGCGTCCCCCAATAACATCGGGAAAGCAAGCTGAATTCCAGGATGAAAGGCACCCGAGAAGGGCACTGTCTCAGTCCCATTAACTAAACATCCACTAAGACAAACACACTCGCTCCCTGGCTGATAAACATGGACACACACTCACTCATTCACACTCACAGCTGAGAGGGACCCCCATGACCCTTCAGGCAGCAACCAACAATTCAACAGAGAAGCAACGACAGTCTCCCCTCCCCACCAACACATGTACTTGCACACGCTCATGCACACACACAAAGGAACTTTACCCTGATGCCAGCACCAGAGCTATGCTTTTTACCCCATTGGAGGATCTGGCCTTCTGTTTGGTTAATTGTCCCCTCCCCCTGTGTTGGAATCCCCAGGCTCTTCAGCCTTTCGGGTTTCCTGTGTCATTTCTTCTGGTGTTGCTGGGCTTCCTTGGCTCTCTGTGTTTGCCCCGACCCCTCTCCCACCTGTGCCCTCCCAACCCCACTACAGGTTTCAGAGAGGTGTCAAGTCACCCATCCACCCACCCCCCCAGCCCAGCTCGTTCTTCCTTTCCAAGCTGCTCAGCACATCTTTCCCGATATACATTCTTTAACTACTTCTTATCTCATAAATTAGCCGAGAGAGAAAGAGATCCCAAATAGCTGAGCTCTGTCGTAACTGTTTCCCTTATGTGAGTGTTAGGCAGGGAGGAAGGTAGGGTTTCTAGCAGGGCACCAGCCAAGGGTCAGGCTTCTTATACTGCCCACCTTCCCTTTGATACAAAATACAAACGTTCTAGGTAAACACTGAACACGATGGAGCGACCAAACTTAACTCCTTTGCCCTCCTCGCCAGAGCCTCCACCATTCCATTCTCTGCCTCAAAGATTTCCATTTCCCTGCTGCAGCTCTGCTGGGTTAGAACGCGATGGGGCTGCAGCAAACTCTAAGGTAAAATCAGACCCAAACAGGTAGGTCCTTTTGGACTAAAGATAGGAAAACGTCCATCCAAACCCCACATTACTAAACCTAGTCTTTCCCCACAGCATCTTCCTCCCATCAGCAAAGCCTTTACCCAAACCTCATCCAGATGCCTTCAAAGCTTCATTCAATCCAAAAATCTCCTCCCTGTCCCAAATCTCAGCACAAAGCCCAAAACATTTCCACCCTCTTTTTAACTCTATCTTCCCATATCTCCAAACTGTGTGCTAAAACAGTAAACTACTATGAATGAGAGGTGGGTAACTCCATCTGACAGAAATCAGGAAACTTCTTCCTGAAATAAATCCCATCTCCTGATCCAAGGTGAACCAGAATCACGCTTCATTCATCACCAGCCGCCCAAAGCTGGGGACCTGAGGAGTGTTCTCTCACAAGGGAATGGCTGCGTAGGCAAATTGCAAATTTAAGGATGATGCTTTGATCCCTGGAAAAGCTTCTACCCCACGTGCCATCTCAATGCAAGTGCAAACAGGGAAAAATTATGCTTTCCCCATAGGATTCAACAGTCCTCGGCAAAAGGACTTTATTATGAATAGATGTGTAAATACAAGAGACAGCAGCAACTAGCAGATTGAGTATGAGGCCAGGGGTTGAGACCTTGTGGCTTTTAATCCTACCTGCTTCCCAAAGGTCTGCAAGGATTAATTAGTTAACCCTTGTACAGCACTTTGCAAATATCAAGTGCTTTGTAAGTGCTACAGGATTATTCGTAAATGTGGCGAAAGTGCTAACAGCAGACTCAAATCTGGTGAGACTCAGTTTATAGTGAAGTGGATTCCCCAAATTATTTCATCACATTGCAATGTGCAGGAAGAAGTTGCTGTTAGCCTGAAATCTTCACTTACAGGAAAGGTGCTCTGGAGAAAAAAAAAAAAAAAAAGATTCACTGGAGGAAGGAAAGACTTGATTTCAATGTGTAGCTCTCCATGGAGAGGAACAGGTACACTTCGTTTAAAGAAATTACTGTGTGGATATTAATCAGTCCTACTAATGGAGTTTATGCTTGTAAATTAATACATTTCCAGTAGGTCAAGAAGCCTGTATACTGCCTGTTCAGAGATTGCTGATCCCTCAGGAGACTGATCAAATGTGACTCCTTGCTGGAAATGTACCAACATAAGACACCAATCTTCAACTTATAACAACTGAGGATCAATTTGACCATTCACTTCTTTAAAACACCCTGGATAGCTGGCATGTATGAAAGAGAGAAAATCTGCTCAGCCCTCTCTGCACAGGCAGGACGGCAATCCTTCCCCTCTCATCCTTACCTACCACAGTGTAACAGACACCGATTAACACAACAGAACAGGATGAGCTGTCCATGGGAAATAAACTGCAATGCAAACTAAGAGCTCAAATAAAGAAGTTACACAACTCAGAGACTCGCAGAGGTAAAAGAAGAGTCCTGCAGCCCCAGTTTTCCTCACTTTCCATTTTCACAGGACAAGGCGGGGGCAAGAGCTTTTTAGCATTCTGCCAAAAATAAATCAATCAGATGGCTCTCGAAACCCTGTGAAATACAAAACATCCCCCTCAAAGTGACGACAAGAAAAAGGCAACCAAAGTTCACTGCCTTTAAATATCACACAGCATAGCGGGAGTGGGAAAGCTAAGGGCAGGGAGTAATGAAGTTTAGAAACTAGGTGACTGGCATTTGGTGGGTTGAGGATGTGGCTGGGCTGAGATCTGAAGCCGTTGGAAATTATGCCCCACTGGAACCAACTAAAAACAGAGGCTGATTAGGAAGCCGTGTACACTGAGCATGTGAGAGCTTCTGGAACAAGACTTCCTGCCTAGTTAATCTTGTTCAACATGGAACTCAAGATTCTGACTAGAAAAAACAAGAGAATCTTTTCCTTTTGAGGAAAAAAAGAGAGAAGGAAGCTATGGAGATATCAAAGGAAAAGATTTCACAGAAACCAGAACAGAAGAAACAGAAAGAGAAGCAGCCATGTTCAGTCCAAATCATTAGCTAAAGCACCTTCCATGAACTGTGCCTTCATTTCTCTATGATCTCAGCTGCTTCCATGGCAAACAAGCTCACCAGTATTTCCGCATACAACCCACATCCCCCATTCTCCAAGTTAATATATCAACAAGTTGCACTCCCCAAACTCAGAGCAAGTGAATCTCAGCAAAAAGACTAGAAGGGGTGTCAAACTCCAGTCTTGATCAATGTATTGATCCAGCCCTCCAATCAATTGGAGATTATATTGTCTTCACAACAACCACAAAAGCTCCCAGAACCTGCTGTAAAAAAGGAAATTGGCAAGGATGACACACTGTATTTTCTCTTTGCCACCAGCTCTTTGTGCAGTGAGCTAGATGCAAAGTGCAGAAATTCTGCACACCTGAAACATTAGTTAGTTTCCCACTGCTGCCCCACTTCCTTTTGGAAAGCAAAGCAGGTTAGCACAGACCAAAGGAGGAAGGGTCCCAGGACACCTATGGGACATGCAACAAAAGAAAGAGACCCTTATCAAAGAGAGAGAAAGTGGACTGACAAAAAAGAAATGCAGAGAGATGGAACAAAGAGAGATGCACAAAGACAGGCAGTGAGGAGAAACAGTGAGAGGATAGAGGAATTAAAACAAAGGGAAGAAATGGCAGCACAGCCCCAATTACTCCATAACTTTCCTTCCACTGAGTAATGCTTAAGGCAGCAGTTTAACTTTACTAACTATTTAGTTATTAATAAATGGCCATGTTCTACCCTGAATCTTCGTCCGGAACGCAGCAAATGGGCCCTGATTCTCCTCTTGTACTAATATTACACCACCCTAACTCCTCAGGCCTCAGCCGAGTCTCTCCTGATTCATACTGGCATTAAAAGGAGACTACAGTCTGAGGTCTCTGGTGAATTAAGGGGAATCTGGGGCTGTGATTGTGCAGCCCTCGCCTATGGTAACTTAGCTGCCTTATTGTAGGTGCTATAAGTCAGGGTGGAGCTGGACACCCGGGAGGAGAACACTAAGAGTTCTGTACGGAGTGCTTTTCCAGTGGGACAGAGACAGCTAGTGAGGGAATTCGGGATGATGTCCTTGGTCAGGGAGCAAGAGGGATATATACTGCGAGCCCTGGGAGTGATGGAGACGACATGCTGAAGTCCCCAGTCAAACTGCCTGGTATCCGTAGTACAGAGTTGGGTGGACTGGTTTGTAGGCCGTTGGTCTCAGGTGAGTGTAGAGGCTGGCCTGGCACTGGTGGTCTATGATGGTAATATGTGTGTGCTGGGACCCTGTGTCCCAGTCCTGGTAGTGATGGGTGGGGATGGCATGTCCCTGCTCTGAGGAGAGGAAAAGGCAGACTGTCCTTGTTCTGGTGGCGGGCTGTGATCATGGGGTGATGGACAGAGCCTGCCCCTAAACCCGGGGGACACACCTGTGTTCAACCTCCTCCTGGGTGACAGCAGGTGCAGATCCCAGCCCAGGGTGCCCAGGCTGGGTATGGTGGACCAATTTACACACCCATGCCCCAGTGGTGGTGGGGGGCAGGGGGAGAGGGTAGGGTGGGCTGGGGCTGCACCGAGGTCCCTGCTACTGTTCTGGGCCAAGCTGTGGGGGTCTGTGCCCAGGCGCTGGCTGGCTCACGGGGGCAAGGGGCGTCTGCGCCCCGCTCTGGCCGGGCCGGGGTCCCGGGGTCTCACCTTCGAAGAAGCGCTGCAGAGCCTCCGTCTCATCCACCACCTCCATAGCTGGGCCATGCACCGGGCCGCCGGGCTAGTGGCCGAGCCCGCAGGGGGGCATCCCCCCGGGCACGCAGAGGGGACGCCCGGGGGCTCGGGCCGCGCAGCGCCGGCGGGACCGGCTCCGGCTGCCCCGCTCCGCGCTCCCGCCCGCCGGCTCCCCGCACCCCGGCTGACCCGGCTCCCGCTGCTGTGCCCTCAGCAGCAGCCGCCGCGGCTCCCCCCAGGGGGTGTCGGCCCCGTCCGGCCCCGGCAGCTGCCCATCGGCCTCGGAGAAACAGCAGCAGCCCTAACACTCAACTTGGGCTGCGGGCTCCGGGGCGCCCTGCCTGCCCCGCGGCTCCTCCCTCCGACTCCGCCTCCCGGCCCGGCCCGGCCCAGCCCAGCCCGGCCCCTCTGCTGGCCGGAGCAGGCATCGCAAACACCTCTCCCGGGGTTAGACCCGCGCCCAGCCCCGCCCCTAGGGAGCCGCGCTGCCTTCACCTTCTACCAGACACCCACCCGCAGGCCTCTGCTCTGGCCCCCACGCCTGGACACTGCCTACCATGGCCGCTCCCCATGGGGCTGGGAGCCCCGTTCCCCCCGTGGGGCGTTACTGTAGGCTAGGTCCGGTCCCTACCCCCCAGTCAGGGTGACTCTGGAGGGCAACATTCCCCCTCTTTGCTCCTGTAGGGTGACTTCCATAAACTGGTTTGTGTGGATAGGGTCACTCAAAAGCATTGCTTTGTTAACGGCCTTGCCCTTTGTGGGAGCTGAGCTAAGCTAGTGCTTCATTTGTAAGAAAAGCCGTGCTAGGGCTCTAGAAAGTTTTAAAAACTTCCATAAGGGACACAGAGGGCCAGGGAGCTTGGGCTCTGAGTTGCCAAGCCTAAAGGTGCCAGGGCTTCCTGGCACAAATGAAGCACTGAGCTAAGGTCAGGAATATTGGGGGGAGGGAGGACACCACATGTTGCTTTGTTTCTGTAGGGTCACTCACAAACATTAGCTTATTACCCACACAGGCTCCTTAGTGTAGAGCTGTTTGGGTTGTCGGGCACTGGACTGAACGCATGGCTTTCTTCTTGTAGGGCTGCTCGCAAACACTAGTCTGCCTCCATTGGGTTGTTAATGGAGAGCAGTTTGGGGGAGCTTGGACTGATGATGCAGCTTTGTAGCTATAGGAACATTCAGCTGCCTGCCATTGATTTGTTATTGTAGGGTCCCTGACGGGACAGGAGGCTGTCAGCGCTGCTGAAAAATAACCACCAAGCATGTGTCTTGAGAAGAGGACCCAAGCTTGTTTACAAAGTGAAGCAAGAAAGCCCCATCAGACCTTTGGCCTTATGGCCCAGTTTCACCTCCCTAGACAAGACAACATTAACAGATCTGTCTGTCACTTTCAGAAATTCCCTCCACCCGTTCCAGACAAACTGCTTCCCCACTCACCACCATCACAGTCATGCAGAAAGAGTGAATGCCCTGCAGAGGCCCTCTCTTCTTGAGTTCTTACTGAGCACTCATCTCGTGCCCCCAGGAAGAAGACCCAGAGGGAAAGAAAGAAACGAGCGTTCCATGACACCCCCTTTACAGACAGGAGTCTCATTAAAGTTGTCATGATTTTTGCCAATCACAACTTAAATTTAAACAGCAGGAGGCTGAAAACGAACGTTTTGGGGCTTCTTTGGCACAATCCCTTGGGTCCAATCCTCATTCTTAAAACCCGTCATCTTTCTATCTTTCTTTCTTTCAATGGGGGATAGGGAGGAGGAAATATTTGTGTTTTCTTCCCCAGATGTGTCCACAATCAATAATAATGCCTCAAAAAAATAACAGTGCAGTATCTAAATGAAGTTACAGTTATCTGACCACAGTTAACCAAAGACAGGGCCCCTGCCAGCAGAAGACTGTGGGCCCATTATCTTCTGGGCAGATAAAGCACACAATGAGGTTTTGTCCATCCCCACAAACCAATTCAGAAGGGCAGATTCTCTTATATATATAAATATATTTTTCTCTCTCACACAGCTGTACAGTGACCAATTCTTCTCTGGGGAGTGGGGAGGGGGCTGAGGTTTGGGAATAGTAATAGGTCTATTCTTTCAGGGTTGGAAAGCAAGAGCTCAACAGCCTTCCCCCCTTCCCCCTCCCCCCAGTCTCTCTTTCCATTAAGACAATTGTTATTCTCCATTACACCCCTCCCCCCCACCCCCCCAAACACCCCCTGCCCACAGACACAAGCTGCGTGCACCCAGGAAGAAAGCAAAACATCTTCCTGCAGAGGTTGACGTTAGCCACGGGCCTGAATCAAAACCCAGATCTAAATGCTCCTCCAAAGCTGGGTCTGGATGTAATGATAGGTTCTCAAGCTCTGTGATGGGCTTTGAATCAGGGTCTTGGAATTAGACATCCCTGAACCTGCTGATAAACAGAACCAAATCTTGATTGGCCAGGACCAATTCTTTTATTTCCCTCTATTTTTGCCTGGAGTTTTGGTAGTTTAAGGCCAGATCCAGCCCCCTTACTCACAATGAGTAGCTACATACTTCTGAAGTAGCAAGTAACTGGCAGACTAAGTTGCTACTCAGTGTGAGTACAGGTCGCTAGATCTGACCCTTCAGAAGTAAGTGTCTCACATGCCCCTCTATTATTTCAGTCACCTTTCACTCCCCTTGTTTTTCTGTTTGTGAGTGGGTTGGTTGATTTTTTCTTGTTTTTTATAAAGTTCCT
Source organism: Pelusios castaneus (assembly GCA_007922175.1). NCBI lineage: Eukaryota > Metazoa > Chordata > Testudines > Pelomedusidae > Pelusios > Pelusios castaneus. The sequence continues at coordinate 2,155,963 of ML685927.1, read as the reverse complement.
TGACGATTTTAAGCATTGGGACAATGTGATATGGAGGAAAAGGGCTGCCGTGGGCTTTACTCCACCAACTCCCTGTTCTGCCAATGGAAGTGGAACCTCATTTCAGCCCTGGAGATAATCAATCCCCTTTCCCAGAGTGAGAGCAAAATTTGGTCTCCACTTTCATTCAGATTTTGCATTTCATCACTCTACTAAGGGGCTCGAGGATAAGAAGAGAACTTAGGGGGAGATGTTCAAAGGCAATCATTCAATGGGGCAGGATTTGTGCCTTTAAAAATCTGCTCCTTAATGTCTGTATTGTGGCTAGTTCTCTGAAAACATCCACTCAGTGTGCAGCAGAAGTCTGAAAAGCTAACGACTGTTAGGAACCATTAGGAAAGGGATAGATAATAAGACAGAAAATATCATAATGCCTCCATATAAATCCACAGTATGCCCAAAGCTTGAATACTGCGTGCAGTTCTGGTCACCCCATTGCAAAAAAGATATATAATTGGAAAAGGTATAGAGAAGAGCAACAAAAATGATTAGGGACATGAAACAGCTTCTATATGAGGAGAGATATAAAAGACGAGGACTTTTCAGGTTGGAAAAGAAGTGACCAAGAACAGATATGATAGACATTGACATATGATAGACATAGACATAAAATCATGACTCATGTGGAGAAAGTGAATAAGGAAATGTTATTTATTCCTTCACATAACACAAAAACCAGGGGCCGCCCAATGAAATTAATAGGTAGCAGGCTTAAAATAAACATAATGAAGTACCTCACACAACGCACAGTCAGCTTCTGAAACTCATTCCCAGGCATGTTGTGATGGCCAAAAGTATAACAGGGTTCAAAAAAGAGCTAGATAAGTTCCTGTAGGATACATCCATCAATGGCTGTTAGTCAAGATGGTCAAGGATGCAACCGCTTGCTTTGGGTGTCCCTAGCCTCTGACTGCTAGAAACTGGGCATGGACAACAGGGGATGGATCAATCAATGATTGCCTGCTCTATTCATTCCCTCTGATACACCTGGCATTCAGGGCTGGATTAAACGGCTTGGGGGCCCCAGGCTGCCCCCCACCATGTCATCCCCCCCTCACCACAGGGCCCCCACCCCTCAGCATGGCAGCCTGCAGGCAGGCCATTGCTGGGGGAGGGGACCCTCAGGCCAGAAGGCGCTCCCACTCTGGCCCCACTCTGGCCAGTCTGCCCCCGGGGGTGGAGCTGACTGGCATGCAGCACAGCCCCCTGTGTAGCCCCTCAGGGCCATAGGCCCTGGAAGGCTGTGCCAGAACAGAGGCTGCGTCACGCACCAGTTGGTCCTGCCACAAGGCAGAGTGAACTGGCACTGACCCACTCTGCCCCACCCCAGGGGCTCCCCCAAGGCCTGCTGGCACTAAGCGGGGCAGGTGACTCAGGTAGTAGTTTTAGGGGCTGGAGCTTGGGGCCCCCCTTTAGGCCAGGGCCCAGGGCTTCAGCCCTTACAGCTCCTGCAATAAACCGGCCCTGCTGGCATTGGTTGCTGTCACTTGACAGGATTCTGGGCTAGATGGACTCTTGGTCTAACCCAATACGGCCATTCTTATGGTCTTATTCATCCAGATCTGGGCTTCACTCCCTAATATACCACTCAGCCATGGGACCCAGACGCTGAGCCGGATCCTCAGCTGATGGAAATCAGTGTAACTGTGTTGAAGTCAAAGGGCAATGCTGATTTCCACAGGCTGACGATCTGCCTGCTATCCTGCAAGGACTCCCAACTCTAGAGGACAGAGAAGCATTGACGTTGGCCTAATTCTGCTCCACATGAAATTAATCAACATTACCCTCATTGTGCTCCCAGTTGAAACCAGTGGCCCATTGTCTTTAACAGAAGCAGGGCTAGACTAACGCTAGCCGGGCACTGAGCACTTGAAAGCCTCACTCTTATCCTGCAGGGTCCTTGAGCCAATAATTCAGTTAATTAAATCCTTAGGTTAATCCCCTGCACACTGACTCACTTTCTGACTCTTAAGTCTGCCTGCAAGGAACCCCTCACCTGGGCAAGAGGACAATTCAGTTTCCCCTCTTCACTGAGAATGCTAGGAAAGATGCTACATAGATTGGTCATGTAGAACCTGGGGGCTGATGCAGGGCAGGAAAGAGGGGAGAATGTTTGGGACAAAATATTTTAGATGGTTGTGCTAGTTGGCCATAATTCTAGTGGGGGCGGAGCCAGGATCTGGGAATTTCAGGAGGTCCACGGAGCCCTTTGACTGTCCTGTGATGCACTGGGAGGCAGGACACAATTGGCAGGAGGATCTGTCATCTTGGCTTCAGTTGGTCAAGTATCACACAGCTCCATCAGGAGGCCAGGGTTATTGTGGGTCACTTGGTCAGTGAGTGTCATGCAGCCAAGAGAACCTGTAAACAGGCCCAGCTGCAAGGAGAAGGAGCTGCTGGTGGTTATGGCATCTGTCACAGAGGAGTTTAAAACTGTCTGAAGATACTGAAGAGTTTTTTGAGCAGGTTGGCTACTGATCTACACAGTTTTTGCCCTTCTGTTTGCAGTCTGTGTAATTCTTTCATTGAGATACCCCTAGCCCACCCCATTCCTCCACATGCAGATTCCTCAGTATTATTTGCCTTAAATGGAAAGTAAAGAGCCTCAGCCTTAGCCCCCATGAGAAACTCTACAATCCACTGGTGTGCATTGCTCAGTTCCCACAAGAAATGCTACTGCTTGAGCCTGCATATAGCTCAGCTTCCATGAATACCTTTCCTATCACAGTGTACAGAGCCTCATAACCTCCAGCCCCACAGAGGTATGTGCCACGAAGCTGTTGTGCACTACACTGCTTACTAAAAACAGGGAGAAGAGGGGATTTTAAAGAATGATGAAAGGCCCTTGAGAGTGTCCAGTTAACTACTTAAAGTATAACAATGAGTAACCATTGGCTTAGTGCCCTCCCACTTAGTAACATCTGAGCATAAATAGAGCCTGTACCCTGGAGATGCAGGATAAATACCTGCCACTTTCTGATCTACAGTATCATCATAAGAACAGCCACAGAGATAATGTACGGAATAACCTGGTGGCTTTGGGCAATAGTATTAAGGTCACCAGGCATTTGTAGCAAGTTCACCACCATGGTATCTGAGCACCGAATGAGTAGATCCAAAGTGACCCTGTTGATCAGCATATTATATGATCCTCATCACCACAGCGTCAGGGCACTTCACAACCTTTCATAGACTTTGTCCTTAAAATAGGGAAGCATGATCCCTTTATTTACAAGTGGGGTATTGAGGCAAAGGGTAAATGAAGTGACTTGCCTGGCTTCACACAGAAAGGACACCTAATGTTAGTTCCACTGAGTACCAGTCTACTGCCAACTTGTCTATCCACATTGACGCCTCTATGCCCATCCCCTGAAACAGGCAAGATGTTCATTCTCTCTCACCTTCGTCTACATTAGCAACACATCTATTTCAGTAATGCCCAAAGTCGCTGATCATGATCCCTGGGCCAAAGAGGAGCAGCTGCTACTGCTTCTCTTGCTCTTCCTGGTCTGAGTAAAGTTATGTAATGTGTTGTGTACATGATCCTGAAGGTGGTGAGGAATGTGCCTGTCCTTTGCCACGGAAAGGAGGGAGAACAGGTACTTCCAGAACAAGCCACGACTCTCTATTACATGGGGGTTATTATGTAATTAACAAATGAGCTCTAGGAGAGATTTTAACCTCATGAAATTAAGTGGTACTGGTTTAACGCACCCCCCCATGCTCACTGTAATCCAGAAAGTAAACTCTGATCTGACATTAGGTTTACCTCAGTGATTTCTTCTCTCGCTACTTTTCTCTAGAGCCCCCTTGCAGACTGTGTTCTCCAGCATCCTTCTCCTTCCCTCACACACACACCCTTCTTCATTTCCTTTAGGTCACACTGTCTAAACACTGCTCCCTCTATGTCAAGCAGATTGATTCTGAGTGCAAGCCAGGAAGAGGAGGGGGGATTACTCACCCAAGGTGTGGGTGCTGCTCCCTTCAGTGCTAAATCTCAAAGTCCAGCATTACAACAAAAAATAAACACCATCTTCCAAATCTCAGGGAACGGCCAGGCTTTTCCAGCAGAACTATGGTATTGGAGCCCTTGGGCCTGCTTCATCCTGCTGCCTCAGCACCAAACCAAAACAGGATTCCCAGTCTCTGTAGTGTGACCAAAGGGAATTCTTCTGGGCACAGTTCTGTTGATGTGAACTACTCCAAGGTGGGGCACACCAATCTAGAATAGCAGCCTATGGGTGTGGCCAGGTCTATGTCCAGCTACAAGGCTCAGCAGGCCCAGAGGAGCTAAGCCAAGTTGTGCGGGTGTGGGTAAGGAAACTCACAGATATCTGGAATCTACTTTGACGTGCTGATAACAAGATGTGAAGGTCACTGTAATCCTGTCTCTGAACTGGGAGCGAGGGCTATTGTGACTGTGTTAATGCCGGTTATTGTAACCTTGTTACCACAGCTCATTACTTTTGAAGTAAGGGGTCTGTTTGTGTTGCTGCTGTAGACCTGGAGAAAGACAAGTGTAGTGGTTATAAATCAGCATGCTGGGCGTAGAACAGAGTGCTCCTTCTAATACAGCTAATGAGCTGGTTTGTATAACAAAGCAGTTGGGATGAAAGAAGGAAGCAAGGCCCCATATTATTGGGTAAGACACCACTCCACACAGAAACTCCAGTGGTTGTGCCTTCAACATGTTCTTTTATTGTAAGTTCCCTCCACCATTTCTACAACAATCCCTGTGCAACTGTCTATTACAGTGCGGAGAGCGTCTCTCCCCTGAGCACTTCCTTCCTACCTTTTTATCAGCTTTGTGCTAATGGGATAATAACTCCTTAGGCCAGCCAGCCTCCTGATTGCCTGATCACTGCACCCCTCATCTGCTTTCTCAAGGGGTGCATCTACACTTACAAATTAAGTCCACCTAAGGAGGCCTAAACTGACTGAAATTACTCCGCGTCCACACTGGGCTTTCTTGTTCGTACTGCAAAGCGAGCCACTTGGCTTCGGCTTCCCAGACGTGGGGGAATCTTTCCCTCCGCAGCTCGCAGAGGTTGTGCAGGCAACAGCATGCATTGACGACCACCGGGAGGTTGCTCTTGCCGGGCTGCAGGCGGGTCAGGAGGGCCCTCCAGTGGGCCTTGAGACGGCCGAAGGCATGCTCGACGACGCTGCGGCACCGGTTGAGCCTCTGAAGAGGTCCCTGCTGGCATCCATGCGGCCCATGTATGGCGTCATCAGCCAGGGGAACAAGGGGTAGGCGGCATTCCCGGGGATCAGAACTGGCACCTGCTCATCCCTGATGGTGATGGTGTGGTCGGGGAAGAAGGTGGCCGCCTGCATGCACCTGTACATGATAGAGTTGCGCAGGATCCGTGCGTCGTGCACCTTCCCCGGCCAGCCCACGTAGATGTTCTGGAAGATTCTGCAGTGGTCCACGAGGGCCTGCAGGACCACAGAGTAGTACCCCTGGTAGTTGACATAGTCCCTGGCGTGGTGTTCTGGGACTCGGATGGGGATGTCGGTAGCATCCACAATGCCCCCACAATTGGGGAAGCTGAGTTGGACGAGGCCATCAAGGAGTTCATGCAGGTTGCCCGGGGTGATGAGGTGGGCTAGCAGGATGCAGTTGATTGCTCTGCAGACCTGCATGAGGGCGGTCCCCACGGTGGCCTTCCGGATGCCAAATTGCTGGGCCATGGAGCAGTTGGAGTCCAGGGTTGCCAGCTTCCACACGGCGACGGCCACTCGCTTGTCAACAGGCAGGGCGGGTCGGAATCGGGTATCCATACGGCGCAGAACCGGAGTGAGCTTGTGGACGAGCTCAAGGCAGGTCTGCTTGTTCATCCTAAAGCTCTGCAGCCACAAGTCATTGTCCCAGGTGGTGAGGACGATCCGCTCCCACCAGTCGCTGCTGGCCTCACATGCCCGGAGTTGACGAGGCACGGAGCACAGTGCAGTGCCCGCGGTAGGTTGCGGGGGCAGCTGGGTGGGGGACAGGCTGTCATCTTCCTCCGCACTGGCATGTCGCCAGGCAGGCCTGCTCCACAGCCGAAGAAGCCTTACAGCTAGCTGGCAGGTGTCACTCAGCTGGCTGACAAAGCACAGGAGAAGAGGCAGATCCATGACCTGCTCAGGCTCCGAGTTTCCAGGCACAATGGGAAGGGGCTGAGCCCACTTCCTGTTTTGAGGGTGTGGCTGGGGGAGGGGAGACCGTCTGTGCTGCCACGCTGCCACACTTCCCACAATGCACCCCTCCAACACCCCCCAAGTCAACTTAAGAGTCTAGTGTAGACTCTCTAGGTTGACTTGATAAAGTCTGCCTTAAGTCGACTTGGGAGTCTAGTGTAGACTCTCTGGATGCGTCTACACTAGTAAATTAAGTCGATTTAAGCAGGCTTAAGTTGACTTAATTTACTCTGCGTCCACACTGGAGTTTCCTTAAGTCGACTTAAGCTACTGCTTAAGTCAACTTAGGGAAATTTGAAGTCGACTTATTAAGACCTGCACTTACTTCAACTTAATGCTTAAGTAGACTTCTTAAGTGGATTTAAGCAAGTGTGGACACCCTGAATCGACTTACAAATAAGTCAAGGTAGGGCAGGGCAGGGGAAAAAGGGAGCCCCTGCTCCCTTCTCCCCAGGAAGGCACTAGCATCTCGTCCCGGCTCTCTTCTCCCCGGGACCACTCAGGTCCCAGGGAGAAGGGAGAGTGGGACTTCGTTCTGCCTGGGACCCAAGGTTGACTTAAAGTCGACTTAATAAAGACTTACTGCAGTTGACTTAGCTTTCTAAGGGTAGACATAGCCAAGGGAACTAATTAACATGAGTGACCAGAGTGCAGGCTCATCTGTTCACACCCTACACTCTGTCACACCATAATTTGAGCTATTTTGTATGGTGCTACCCCAAGGGAGAGGGTCATAATTAAGGGTGACAGTGTACTGTTGCCATTGATGATGTAGTTTGGATGGACCGTGTGGTTGTCTCTTGAGTTAATGGTTAACGTGTTATAGAGAGAGCATGTGTGCCTGTTTGTTTAGCATTTTAGGCATAGATGGACATTGAAGTCACTGGAAAATCTCTCATTGACTTAATGGGCTTTGGATTAGGCTGTAACTCTTTTATTTCCTGAACTCTTGAGGTTTTGCATCGATGGCAATTGCATGGGGTCAGAGTCTTAGCATTTTTTTAACTCTGGTTTTGGTGGGAATTCCCTGGAAATGAAGTTACTGCAAAAGTTGGTACAAAATACAACAGCCCGACTGCTGAACAGCACAGTTCCCATGAATAGACCATCCAGGTGATCTTCTCTTTATACTGACTCCAGGACCAGTTCAGGGTCTCCGCCCTGGTGTTCAAAACCTGACACTGAGTAAGTTCTAGCAGCCAAAGAGATTGTGTTGGCCTCTGCAGCCATGACAGGTATCTTTCACTGGAACAACAGAATTGATGACCAATACACAGGAGGCCCAGGAGTGCAGAAGACAGAACCTGGACCAGGAAACTCCTGCAAGAGTGTATGGTGAGTGTCGACTCACCCACGTCCAGAAGCAAACACGAAAGACCCTTCTTTGGGTCCATCTGGCTTAGGCTAAACTGTGAGTGTTTAACTAACATGTTTAGCTAACGTCTGCTAAGATTCCAGGGCAGATGAGGCCAGTTGTATTTCAGCACACACTAGCTAGTTGTGCTGAACCCTTTGGCATGTATAACTTGCTTCAGAACATGTTAGTGAGAACCCCATAGCCCTCATGTTCTGAAAACACCTTTTATCCCAAGAGAAACCCTGTGATTTATCCCTTCGTAGGTACCTTAAACATACGAACAGACCTGCACCATGCCTGTAAACACTTAAACGGACAATCTGGAGCAGTGACGCTCAGACCTGAATGGTTCAGGAGCCAGATTAGTGATCAATATTACCCAAAGGAGCCACAGTCTTGGGAATTCTTTGTTTCATTTACTATTTTATACCTATATATATTTCTCACAACAAAATGACTTTATTAATTATAATTATATTATATTATCAACAACAATTGATTAATAACATAGTAAAAGCATTCTGATTGGTTAATAATTAAAGTCACACAGTGTGTAATACCTTGTGCTGTAAAGAGCCGCAGGAAACACAGTAAAGAACCACTTGCAGGTCACGAGCTTTAATCTGAGTATCCCTGTCTTAGAGTGATCAGTGATTCCTCCTGGCCAAGGTCATGGGGGAAAGTGTTGTAATTAGTGTCATGTGACAAGGAGATGAGCCATCCTGTCTCATGGTCAGAACAGGAGTCATGCCTAGTGGTTACAACAGGAGTTGGTAGCCAGGAGTTGGAGCGTAGGGTCAGAACCAGAGTCAAAGGCCAGATGTCAGAGCAAAGTCAGGAATCAGTCGAATCACCCAGAGGGAGGTGAGGCATGAGCAGGGCTGGAAGAGCACAGGGGCTATCACAGCCAGGGCCAAACATTTTGAGCAGCTGCTGCTCTACTGCTGGCTTTAAGAGCTGGTCTGGCGACTCTTCCAACCAATCAGTCAGGCTGCTTACTACAGGCCATCTGCAATCTGGTAGGCTGCCTGGACACGGGCTGAGCGGCAGGCCCTGCTTCCTGACAGGTTTATCTGTCAACACTTTAGAGGTGCTCAGATATGACCGTAGCAGGGCTGGATAGATAGATAGATCCAATATCTATCTATCTATCTATCTATCTATCTATCTATCATGAAAGTTAGTGGTCTGGGAGTTATGGTTACTATAACCACATCCATGACCTATGTGAAGCTGTAGCCAGGAGAGCCGTGGTTCTCAACCTATTTACTGTTGTGGGCCGAATATGCAGCTCTCTCTGTGTTATGTGGGCTGCGCCCACACAATATATATACTATCTGTATGGCCCTGAGGATGTCACATGGGCCATAGCTGTGTGTTGACTGAGCAGCAAGCAGGCCATGGGGATATGGACCTCTGCCAGGGAACAGGGGCATAATCCTCACCCAAGTGAGATGACAGAGGCCAAGAATTCAAGTGTCACTTCTTTACTGCAAGGCATCAGATGAAAATGTAGCAGCAGACCCATAGATGATATAAGTAGGTGTACCTCCAGTGGAATTACACTGATTCAGAGCAGTTGAAGATCTTGCTTCCACTCATTAGCAAAAGTAGAGTCATCAAAGCCCTTGATGCCTTCATTCTGGAAAGGAACTGGGCAGGGAACTGAGGTAAAGATGCAGTGCTTCAGTCTCCTGGCAAGCTCGTGCTGTTACAGAAATCTCCTTCCCACTGCTCCATGGCAGGCACTGGAAAGCTTCAATAACGCATTCCCAACTGATTCACTCTTGCACCAAGGTTGGTGAAATCTATTTGCATCAGCCAGGAAAGATTGCCCTTGATTGGTGAACAGCTACTCAGTCTGTGCACCAGCTTGGTGTGTTAAAACAACACATTCTGCAACAACAGAAACTTCAGTTTGCTCCACAAGAGGCTCCCGATGAGTTAATTACAGATAATGGGTCCAATACCCACATATAATGGGCCATGTCAGCAGTTCCCCAATAGATTTCAATTCAGGCTCACCAGGCTAGCTCTTGCTATGGATAGTCAAATAGATTAGCAAAAAAGTCTGTACAAAGAACAAAGACTTTGATTTAAAAAAAAAAAGCTGATGGTGAGTGATGGTCATAGGCAGTATTGAAGTAATGGTGCAAGCAAGGGCCACAGATGGCATCAAAGGAGAGTTGTGAGTGAGGGACATGAGCAGCAGAGGCAATGAGGGATGAGTGAGAGCCATAGATGGTGAGGGCATCGAGGGATGAGCCAGGGCCATGGGTAGCAGGGTGGCAAAGGAATGGCATGAGCAAGGGTCATAGGGGCATCAAGGGAGAGGAACAAGAAGGGGTCACAGGTAGCAGGGGCATTGAGAGACAACCAAGGGATCCCAGGCAAGGGAGAGGTGTGAGTGAGGGTGACAGGGAGCAGGGGCATCAATGGAAGGGGACGGGTGAGGGTCTCAGGTGGCGGCAGTGAGCGAGAGTTCTCCCGAGTGTGTAGGTTCCTGGTGCTGTGCGGGACAGTTCCGGGGTCAGTCGCTAAGGCGAGGGGTACCATGAGCGTGTGGTGTCTGGCAGTGAGGGCTGAAGCACCTGTCAGTCACCTGGAGGATTGGTTCCTTTTTTGATGTTTGACCACGGCAGTGTCTTGGATTGAGAAAATTGGTCTCACGTCAGCGACCCAAGGGTGGGTCCTTGCCCCCTCCCTGCTTACTTGGGCCGGAGGGGCCGTGTGAACATGTCAGTCCCGTTACCAGCCGGCATTACTGTGGCCACATACCCGGCTTCCCTAGTGAGAGTTGCTTGCAGTGCTGGTGACCTGGCTGGCTCTGAGGGCTATTGGGATGGTGGCTGTGACCATGGAACATGGGCTTTTCTGAACCGAGCAGTGGCCTCTCAATGATGGGGACTGTAATCCCAACGACGTCTGAGCCGGGGTTGTGGTTCTAATGCGCCTGCGATCTGGCACCGAAGGCTCCTATGGCTCGTTCAGTATCTGGCTCAGGTTCTGGCGGTGAGGGTTCCCGTGGCTGGCTCAGGATCTGCGGTGAGGGTTATTTTTACAATGCAGCTCTCCTCCGAGCATGGATTCCTTGGCTGTGCCAGTGACCTAGGAGACAGGGTTACTGTGGTCACGTCACTGACCTAACAGCGCAATCTTTGTAACTGTCAGAAACCTGGCAGAGCGGCTTGTGTGGCCACACCGATGACCTGGGAGCGCTGGCCATTGTGCCAGTCCCTGAATGTGCAGGGAGGGTAATGGGGACTGCGTGGGTGACCTGGCAGTTACAGTCTGGGGATCATGTTACTGGCTGCACTTGAGTGGCCTGGGTGTTGGTTTGCGCTCCCAGCAGAGGAGGGATGGTAAGGAGATGTCTGTTGAAGTGACCCTGTGTAAAGGTTGTGCATGGGGTAGAGTCATTAAGTAGCTTTGAAATGGGACTAGATCAAAGCACACTAATAGGGCACACTTGGACAGCTAGTCTGCAACAAGCTAGAGTCACATCCCAGCTTGCTGCAAACTAACTGTTTGTAAACAGGCCCTAGGAATCCTGCCTTTCCAGCGCCCTAGGAATCCTGCCTTTCCAGCGCTCCAGTATGAGACACTTGTATCGAGTACGTGAGCTTTGCAAGGTATCATCTACTCACAATTACATTATATAGAAGAGATAGCAAAGTTTTCAGGGGTTTCTAAACTGTCTTAGTTATGATCCTCCGTTCCCGCAGAGACCTGTTCAGCTGGGCTTGTGATGCTAAGACAGCCTAGTTGCACAGCAGGGGTGTGTGAAAGAAGGGGAGCAGTAGAAATATTCAACTCTCAAAGCATTCTGAAAGTTGGGGTGCTGGCTGGCGCTCCAGCTCTGACACCAGGGAGCAGGATGGGCTTCAGAGCCTGAGCTGCATTCAAAGCACTGTCTACACACCTATTTTCAGAGCACTGGTGTGAGCCCTGTTACCCCAAGTCTGCCATCCTGGTCTGGCAGGCTGTGTAGACAAACCTAGTGTGACTCCAGTGGACTGGACACTAGACTGGGTTGCAGAAGGCCTGAGTTCTAATCCTTAATCTACTGGGTGACCTTGGTTGACCCCATTCCTTTCTACGGGTGTGCTTATACCGCAATCAGGCGTGTGATATACTATTCTAGCTAGCAGTGAAACCATGATGGTATGGGCCAGCCCCGACCAGGACCCTAGTATGGATTCACGCTGCACGAGTCTTTGCTGCTGTTTTGATTTAGCTTGCTCAGGTGTCCTGAACTCACATGCTCAATTGCAATGTAGACGTACACTCTGCCTTGTCTAGATAGATTGGGAGCTCTTAGGGGCAAGGGCTTATATATACATAGACAACACCCAGTGCAGTGGGGCCAGGTCTCAGTTGGGGCTGCTGCAATAGAAACAGCAGCAGCACGTGTGTCTTCCAAGGTCTCAGATGTTATGCTGAGGTATATTGAGAGATTAAGTCTAGTAAAATTATTTTAAGTTATTTTTGTTGCTCCTTTTGAGCGATAGCTGACTGGATCGATGGCAACTGCAAGTACAGCATCTTGCTTTCTAGGTCAGCTGCACAGAATACTTCCAATATGGTTTTATTGCCATATGCACCTAAAGAGTAGGTACCTGTCACTGTGGGATGGAGGTTTTAGGATGATTTGCATATCTCATTTGTGGCTTTGCCACGTGTGAGTAATGCAGCCATCCCACACTTGTGCGGTAACCTCTTTACACCACACCATCCCACATTTCCCCTCTGCCCGCACATGGAAGGAGAGGCTTTCAAAAGGCATAAGGGGGAGTTAGGTGCCCAAATCCCTTCAACTTCCAATGGGAGTTAGATGCTGAACTTTGCTTTTAGAAATCACTCCAGGACTAATAAAGCCCTATTAGTCTTTTGTAGTTTTTTTTTAAAATTGAAATTCAGAGTTAAGATTACAAACCCTTAACTCTGTTCCAGCCCCACCAGGTCTGTCCCAGCTGTGAAACAGGATTTGGAGGTCTCTGATACATCACTCACATTTCTAAGTTTTGAAAGGAACAATGAAGCATTTTTGGCCTGACCCAGCTCCCACCGGAATCAATGGAAAGACACCTTTTACCTCAATGGTGGCCCAGAACAGACCTTTTATGCATGGCATCCTTCAGTGCAGAATAGCCAACTCGATCGCTCATCTAGTCTGCAGGGGAAAATGGGAGGCTGAGGGGATTACAGCCAGCTTTTGAGGATTAAATGTCATTAAGGTAGCTAAAGGTTTGTATGGGGTGGGTAATCACTGGTTTGCTCAATAAGCTAAGTATATAGGGGTTGCTACACAGGCTGGATGGGACAGATTAGATTTTGTGTTTTATGGCATAAGGGTTGATGTGGAGGAAATTTGTGGACAGCATGTGCAGGGTAGAATCTGAATATTTTAAAGGGCTTTGACTACAGAGGGTAAGTGGAAGAGGGAAGAACTGGTCTTTGGTCTATGTATAGTGGGCTGGAAGGGAGATGTTGCAGCTGGCTCAGAAGGAGGGTGAACTGGGACAGGGCATGTGGTTGGTCAGGTGGTGGATGCAGTGGACTGGCCTGTATGTGAGTGCATTGAGGGTTTCCAATGTCACATCAATGGGATGCTGGTAGAAGAGAGCTACGTTGCCTCTGTTGGTATGGGGGGAGTGATGAGGGGAGCTGCACATAGCTCATACTGGGAATGAAGAAAGGGGGTGAAATAGTTAGTAAAGACATTCCAGAGGTGGAGATGTTAGGGATTGAGGGCTCAGAGCAGCATCAAAGCTTGCAAACGTTGCCTCCTGTCAGAGCCTCCCTATCGCTGCTGCAGTGCCTTGAGAACATGACAGTGTGGGAACCAGCTGGAGGAAATGTGAGAGCAGCACAGAGGACAATGTCACTCACCCCCAGGTCATTGGCCTCGTTGGCTTTCACAAATTCTCGTTAGCAATGATTACAACACAGGTAATGTAAAGTGCATTCCAGATTACCTCATCTGCCCTTTGGGAACAGCCTGGCTCTGCACAACGGAGAAAGAGGCTGCTGTGAGAGGGAATAAACCATCGCTACCCCTCCACCTCGCACAAGCATCCAGTCTTTTCACTCAGACTCTGACTCCTCTCCCATGGCACTACCCCAGCCCCTCAGTGGCTCAGACTGCTCCTTTGTGCTATGGGCTGGATAAGAGGCTCAAGACCAGAGGGCTACAGTCTGTAAGAAGTCCTCCCTACCGTGGGACTAAGAAACATTAAGCACACACTTATCCCTGGAAAACAAGAGCTCATGCCTGCACTAAGTGTACGGCCTGCAGTCACTGCTTAAATTCTCACCTCAGGGTACTGCTATCTTGCCAAATTCCTTGGTCTTTCATTGTCTTTGTGTTCATGATTCTGCACTTCAGGGATCTCTCTCTCTCTGGGTCTCTCCCTCTGGCACGCGGGTATCACAGTGATGGGCAGCCTTAGAAAAACCAAGTTGGATTTAGTCCTCTGCCTCCCCACCCCCATGTCTCTCTGTTCTGTGCATGTGTGGGTCTCTTTCCAGGCTCCCTGATAGCTTTTATCTCTGTTATAGCATCTCTTGGCCTCAAACACTGCTGCAATTCTTCCCCTTGTCAGCGAGCATGGTAATTCTGAGAGCCCCCGGCAGCTGTGCAGAATGCTGCCATTTCATAATGGAGGCTGTGCAGCCACCTAAACAAAACCCTGCTTGCTTGGGCTCCCTCTCACTAGTGCTTCAGGCAGTTCCTGCCAGTTCCTCCGCCAACTGGAACTCCACAGCGCTCTCTCTTCAGGAGCCACCACACCAGCCCCTGGGAGCAAAATGCTCAACACCTCAGGATCCTCACGTCCCACAAACTGCACTCATCTTCAGAGCCCAGTGCAAGACACAGCTCTTTGGCAAGGATTTGTAGCAGGCAGGCAGAGACACTAATCCTTTTGGAGTGGGCTCCTTCAGGTCAGAGATCCGAAGGGCGAGTGCAAACGGAGAACAGCCTTATTCCATTCACGGACAGTCCCCATACTCAGTAAAAAGCGTGCAGCTAACACAGCAGTGGACCCCGTGGACATTAACCTATAGTGCTAGTAGCAATCAAAGCCCAGGAAGGCATCTCTCAGCACCATGAATGGCTTATAGCCCTAAAGTTATCAGCAACTTTATTCACAACAAATGCTGGAAGGAGACATGAGCATGTCCCCTCTGAAAACACATCCATATTTAAAGCCTCTCAGTAATCCACAGGTGGATCTGCATGCAGGCTAACATACACTAGTATGGACCAGACAGCACATGCAAGCGGTCAGGTCTGTCCAAGCAGAGGGCCCTTCCATGGGCAAGGTTTGTTTTGATCTGGACCTCCCACGTGCTGGGAGTGAAAGTCCCTCAGTGTAGGGATGCCTCACTGGCTATGTCTGAGTTCTCCTCCCTGAGACCCCTTTGCCCACAGGTTCACTGAGACGGAAGCAAAGCTGGGCTTATTCTGTTATCTCTTCTCAATAAGGGAACTACCCGGATAAATCTCCTGTTGGTTACTCATTAACCACACAGCTCTGTCCCTGAGATGGCAAAAATGACGCCATTGATTTCAAAGAAATCAAGGCAGGGAAACGTGCCCAGCAGTGCTGGGCTGCAAGGAAGTGTGCCCAAGGGGGGCTTGTCTGTGTGGACTGGTTACAGGTTGGAGGGGCATGAGTAGCAGTCTGTGGATTGCCCGTGGGTGTAAGAACTTTGGGGAGGTCTGAGCGTGGGCCTTTGAACGTGGGCTAATGGTAGGACATTGGAGCAGATTAATGTCGAAAGATGGAAAGTGCCATTTGCCACGTATTAGTCACTGACATTGTTACTGTCTATTTGCAAGAAGCAGCATTTCCAAAGAAAGGGCACAGAGAAGCAGCCACTGCCCACTCAGACTCTGGGACTAGAGTAATTCTTCATGGCTCCCAGGCTCCCAATATACTAAGCTAGTGCCAGTTAGGAATGAATCTGCAAGATTTCCATAATGGCAGCGGCTTTTGCAGGGGAGATATCATTCCTTCACTTGTACTGATCACCTGCTTCTTAGTGCTAAACAGTCACGGCCCTCGCTGCGGCAGGGGCCTATCCAGGGACAGATCTCAGCAAGCGGCCAGAGAACTTTCCCACAGACAGCCACCCCTTGTATCAACCTCACGGCTGTTGGCTCAGAGCAGCAGGGAGTCTGAAACCTATAAGGAGAGGTGATTCTGCAATAAGAGCAGAGGGTTGAGCGCAAGGGGGACAGTGCCACCTGCTGCAGAAGAAGATAATTTTACTCAACAGATAATACTCCAGTGGCATGGCACTGGGCAACCCCTTCATCCTACAAGCCACGCAGCCCACATACCACTACATAACTCAGTTGGAAGAGGCTTCATAAACTCTTCATCTGCCTTTCTCCAGTGCCATCAGTTTAAAACAACATGCTAATCCCTGCTGCCCAGATCAATGAGATATAAATACAACTGGGCCCAAGCAATGGTTCTTTGAGCATCCCATTAGCACTTTTCTCCCCACTTGACACTACTATTTATAACTGCTCTCCTCTACTTCCAGGCCTGACATTGCTCACAGCCAAGATGAGCTGAATGAATTTTTCAAGTAAAGGTTTGTCAGACACTGCCTCAAATGGTTTAGTAAAAGGTCCTACGCCCTATACAACCACACAGATTATTACTTGGTCTGCCAATTTTGGAATCTGATTAGCAATTATCAAGATTGTTTGGTGCAATCTGCCCGGTATTGTCCATACCACCATCTTCTAGGTAATTCTTAGAGATTTGCTCTCTTTCCTGATTTGTTTAGGAACAGAAATTACTTACTGGATGGTAATTCCCAGGAGCATCCTCTTTTTTAAACTTCTTTGAAGATCTCTCATCACATTTCCTTCTCCAGTCTACTCCGTGACTTTTCAAAAACCGTCAGTGCTTCATTAGCTAGTTCCTTTAACACTATATGATGTTTAACATCCAGAATGTCTGCTTTATGTAGTCACATTTTCCTTCACCAGTAGCTATATTTACAAGGTTATTTGTGCCATTTATGGATTATTAAATATATATGGGGTAGCACCTACTTTCCTTTTTTTGTTAGACATTCAATAGCTCAATCATTTTAGGCATTGTTATTAATTTCCCCAAAGCATTGGGTCTCACCTGGTAATGGTCATATTATTCTGAAACTTATTCAACTTGATTTATTAAACATAGAACCATACGGTTACAAGGCACTGGGTTATATAACTCTTTCCCTCTGCCCAGGTATTTCTAACAGCTGTTCATACTGCAGTTCCCCTTAGCCCTTTTGTGCAACATGATCTCATTCAGTTTACTCCCCATATTCTCCTTACCTGTTTATTTTTGTCTGCTCCCCTTGCTCCTTTTCCACTTCCAGGACTAGTTTCCAGCACCGTGGACCAGTCCCAGGTCCACCTACCCCTACAAGTCAACTTAGGTGTCCAGTGTGGATGCTCTAAGTTGATTTGGCAGGGTCCCCTTTAATCAACTTAATTTTTAAGTGTAGACAGGCTAAGTCGACTTAACAAAATTGACCAAATAATGTGAGCAGCACTTTATATTCACAAATGGTTTTACAAGTACAGATTAAGATACATTCTTTACGTTGAAGAGCCTTTACGCTCAGATCTCTAAGGCTACAATGGTCATCCCTTCTTCCTTGTGTGTTGCTTTGCAGAAGGATTCTGGCCCTTTTCAGATGGTGTCTTTCCAGCATTGGGCCACACTGTGGATTTTCATCCTTTCTTCTACTGCACTCATTTTCCTCTAAAAGAGTTGTTTTTTGTAATCTACTGCCCCTGTTTGCATTAACCACATTTCTCAGTATTTTGATTTCAGATAGTTGATAGTCTCTAGCACCAAACTGCACTGTAACTTTCACATTCTCAATCAAATCCTTTCTAGGAAAAAGAAAAATAGTTTGCATTTTCTATTTTCTAGTTCATGGAGTTTCCTCTATTAGGCTGTGCCTACACTGGTAAATTAAATCGACTAAACCCTGGCTGGGGTGATTTAGGGGGAGTGGTCCTGCTTTTTAGCAGGGGGTTGGACTAGATGACCTCATCAGGTCCCTTCCAACCCTATGATTCTATGACTTAAGCTTGCTTAAATCGACTTAATTTAATCTGCGCCTACACTACATTTTCCTTAAGTCAATTTAAGCAGCAACTTAAATCAACTTAAGGAAAATTTAAGTCGACTTTATAAAACCTCATTTAAAGTCGACTTTACTGGCTAAGTTGACTTTATTAAGTTGACTTAGCCAGTGTAGACACAGATTAACCCTAACTCGACTTTAAGTCGACCTAAAGGGCTTCAGGGCTCCCCCACTGCCCTCTCTGCCAGGGTGGCTGGCACAGGCAGAGCCTGGTGTGCCCCCCCACAGGGCAGGACAGAGCCCTCTCCACCCTGCTCCTATGCCCTGCCAGTGTCCCTGTCCTGCTCAGCCCCCTGGCATTTGGCAAGGGGTGCCTCCCCTGCCACCGTGGACCAGTCCCAGGTCCACCTAGCCCCTACAAGTCAACTTAGGTGTCCAGTGTGGACGCTCTAAGTTGATTTGGCAGGGTCCCCTTTAATCAACTTAATTTTTAAGTGTAGACAGGCTAAGTCGACTTAACAAAATCGACTTAAATTAACAAGTGTAGACATAGCTAGAGAGGCTGGGATTTTCAGGGAGAGACAGAAAGTTTAGAGGTCAGAGTGGGGGCAGGGGATTGGGAAAAGGAAAGGAAACCCATACCACAGGGATCTCCAGGAAGAGGAGATGCCAGCTCAGAAGTTCTATGGGGGAGAGACACAGAACCCAGGGATCTATGTAGGGGAAATACATGGCCCAGGGAGATGATCTCAGTAACATCTGAATCTCTCTCCATATAACCCCTCCTCCCTCCGCAGTCTTAATAATGAAGCAGTATCTGGTTGTTCTCTGGGTCATTTTCTCCCAGCTGTCATCCTTGCACACAGTCCTTCAGGACATCAGTCAAATGACAGGTATCTACCATTCTCCAAGCCAACCTTGGGAGAGAGACATGCACCAAACATACTTCCACATCCATCCTACACACAGCTCTGTACAGTACTCAGAAATCTTTATATACATATATCTTTATATAATATGCTATATTAATCTGTATCTTTCTTTACAGCAATATTAGTTTAGATCTTTCATACATAGGTACAAAAAAGTCACATGAGAATGGCACATGAAGAGTGCTTGAGTTTCCTTATAGCCTTCATGCTGGGGCAAACTGGAGCAGGGTTCCAGCAGGCAGCATTCCTGGGAAGGGCAGTGACCTCTTGAGCAAGTGTGAGAAGGTGAACTCCTTTGCTGCGTCCCCAGTGATTGCATATGAAGGCTCTCTAAGCCCCAGGAGAGGGAGCTGGAGCAGCTCAGGATTGGGTAGAAGGAGGTTGCCTTCTCCCCAATAATGCAAAGACTCTAAACTGTAAACAGGCAGGTGGGGTGAAGGAGTTCGCTAGAAATTGCCCTGGTCCAATTTGCCCCGGCACAAGCTGTGAAAAAGGGTGAAACAAGCAGGCAGTGGGGCTTTCCTACACAGAAGGGCCTGGATTTCCATTGAAGGGGATGGCAATGGGCAGAGTGTGATCTGTACACATATCTTTCTCAATAGCAACAATCATTTAGTACAGCCCTTCCCAGTGCGAGAGCTGAAAGACCCCATTAGAACAAAGCTGGGTTTTCTGTAACACTGAATCCATGTAACTGTGCTCCACCTCAGAGGCATGCAACAGGGAAAAGGGGCAGACGAGGGCATAAAGAGATCTTCACCTGAGCTCCTCCATTCGTGCCATTTGCATGTGCACAGCGGCATACTTGGGAGGCCAAGCATTCATCGTTACAAGTCTTTCCTGTGAAAGGCCAAGCTAAGAGAAAGGATCAAACAGGACAGCAGCATACCTTTTCCTCATGGCCACCATTCTGAACACCCAGACAATGAGGTGAGTCTCCTCACCAATAAATCATACACTGTATAGAGCAACTGAGTCTGTCACTGGAATGAGAGCTTGAGGCTCTTGCTTTGAAGTGATCTCCCTCTCTAACCTGCAGCAGCTTGGTGGGGAGAGCTTGAAGCAGAGACCTCCATGGTACTGTGGTCACAGATGAGATCACTTCTCCAAAAGATGAGGCCACCAGTGGGCACCTCAGACATGCTGATATGGGTAATGAGATGTGACAGGGTGCATGGGAATGATCCATCAATCAATCACACTTCTGATGCAATCTCTTTGTATGCACAATGCATCCAAAGCGTGCATTACCATGAACTGGCAATAAACCAGTCTGAATGCCGAGTAAAATACATGCTACTTGGGGCTGAAAACTGGCCCTTTAGTACCGTCCATGTACCATGTCCCCCATTTTGGGGCATCAAAATTTCACTAGGACTGTGATGAATGGCAGACAAATGGAGCTCCAATCAACATTGATGGATATTTTGCCTGCACTGAGGTGTATTTATTTTTGCAAAATCAATTAAACTAGTGATAAAATAACCATCTCCCTATCTCATGGACATAATGGCTGGATGGAATCCTCCTAGGAAAGGGAAAAGCAAAATAAGGCATGGCCTTGTTGGCAGGGGATTCAAACACAAGGCTGAGAGGAGCAGAAATTCCACCCTACTAATGTCAGTCTGACTGTGGAAGATCACTGTTCGAGAGTCACAGTCTTAGTGCAGTTAGATACATCATAAATACAATGGACAATTTAGACACTGTAAGTTCTTTTCATTGTAAAATCTTGCAGAACACAGCCAGATTTAAAACGGGCAGTTCTACTTATTGTGACTAAATCTTCTGATCACCAGCAGGGGACAAATACAGAATAGCATTTTTAGCTTAGATGGTGCATGTTGGGGGGTCACTTTCCTGTTGTATGGCAGGAACCTGCCCTTGCCCAAGACAAGATCCCAGACTAGATCAATTTGGTAGGGAGACCGGTGCTTGTGGGGGTATGAGGAGACCTGCTGCAGATCAGTCAGGCTTTGCTATTGGCACTTTGACAACCTGAGGGAGCAGGGGACAGTGTGGAAACCTGGCCTGGCCTAACCAAGATAGGAAACCAGAGACTGGCAGCCAGAGTGATGCTGGGACAGTCCCTGCCTATCATCTCAACTTCCTTCCCCACTCCCGGCTCGGAGCACTCTACCTCTCTGTGCAGGTGTGGAAAGGAAGCTAGCAGGCCAGGTATCCTGCCCCAAGCAGGATCCTTGCATTGCAAACCAATAGAAAGCAAAGGCACAACAGAGATATGAATCCAACCACAAAAGCAATGAAAACATCAGTAATGGAGACAGCAATGTGCTTGAAGACAAGTTTGTACATTTCCTGATGTCTCCTAGGACTGCCATTTCCTATGACAAAAACCATACACCTGGGAACCTGATTTGCTATCTCCCTGATTTCATTTCAAATTTCCACTGTATATGCCTTAAAAGAGCCACAGTATATGCCAGCACCATCCTCATTCCCTTTCCTCCTGCTCAGGGCACAGAATGAGATGGCTCTGAGAGAAGCACGGGGCATGAATTTGGCAGGGAGACAATGAAGCAGAAAACCAGTACTGTGGAATGTGGGAAGAGAAGAAGCAAGGCATCATACTGTCTCTGGCACATTCACCTCAGCGAGGGAGCTGAGAGCCCCACAACTGGTTTCCTAATGTGGGGAGAACATATCTTCTCACACTTCTGCAGCTATGGTGCCAGTTTAGGGGCTTACTTTCTAGCAAACTCATCCGAATTCCAGATGCACAGGATTTATAGTCACTGAGGTTTGTTTCCGTCTTTGCCCACTACGGTGATATGGTTTCTTACCATCTTACTTGGCAATGAAGCCCTCACCTCTGAGAGCTGCAGTGTACATCACTGGTCAAAGCAAATAGGAACTGCAGTCCCCATGGGATGATCTCTGCTGTACCACAATTTCCCATGAGGGGGAGCAGTGGGAGGGAGGTGCCAGTAATGGCCTCTGTTATAATAAGAGATCCTGGAAGATCGGGAGGGAATATAGCTGGCACAAAGGAGAGGGAGTTGGAGGAAAAAAACACTGATCAATCCATTTCACACATTCTTTACAAACTTTTCTGCAGGAGGAGTGCGATCTAGTGACTCAGGCTATGTCTATACTGAGGATGGCAGATTCGCCGCTGTCAGTGAGCTCTTCCATGTTTGATTGAGCGGGCTGTTAAGGCACACTCAATCAAACATGGAACCAAAGCTCTAACTCGAGTCCCATAACTGAAGTAGCGCAACGCCGACTGGACGCCATTTCCGGTTGGCTCAGCACAGCGTGTAGGGGGGAGTTAGGAAGTCGTCGGGAGATACGCAAGGTATTTTATGTACCTTGTGTATCTCCTGTTGACTGCCGCCAAAAAGTGCAGCAAGTATAGACTACAGCGCAGACACACATTTGGGAGCCAGGAACTTCCAAATTCTAATCCCGTATGGATTAGTGGGCAAGTGACAAACTCCCTTCCTTGTTTTTCCCATCTATAAAATGGGGATAATACTCACAGCAAGATGGTGAGGTTTGATCAGTCACGGCTTTGCTTGATGGGATGTAACCTCGTACGAGCAGAGACCACACTTGGGTGGGAGAGGGTGACCAGGGACAAGAGATGTGGCTCTGTCATCTGGTAGTTTAGTTTCATAGATGACTGCAAAGGCTGTTGAAATCTGGATGTTAACAAGAGGAAGTCAGTTGCTCCAGCTCAGAAGAGGGTGGCACTGGGACTATATGGAGACCTTAAATTCCATGACAGCCACTGAAAAGGAAGAGCAGAATTCCTGGTTGTGCCAGTCCCAGTGGCTGCTACAGAGAGGGGGACAATTACTCAGAAGACCAGAGGAGAGAAGGTCTGAGAAAAAGGATCAATGGATTTCTAGATAATTCCTTCAGACAGTATAAGAGAGGTTGTGTGCACTGCTATTTGCTTTATCAGGCCTTCCCTGCTCCCTGCTTGAAGTGTCAGCATCCCTGACACCCCCTTCCTAAAATAAACCCACTCAGGCTTTGGCACCACCAAGACTTAGTCCTCTATAAGCCTAAAAGATCTGGAAAAAGACAGTTACCAATCAGGAGACCACAGACTGAGAAAGCCCGTTTCATCCCAGGAGGAGTGCTGGGTTGAGTTGGGTCAAGAGTGGATTCCTCGTCCTAACCTAGGCTGCGTCTACACTGGTAAATTAAGTCGACTTAAGCTTGGCTTAAGTCAACTTAATGTGCCCTGCGTCTACACTACACTTTGCTTAAGTCGACTTAAGGAAAATAAAGTCGACAATGAAAATTAAGTCGACTTTATTAAACCACCTTTCTACTCGACCTAAGGCTTAATTCGACTTTCTAAAGTCGAATTAAGCCAGTGTAGCCCTGGGGTAGCCCTAAGTCGACTTAGGGCTACCCCAGGACTACACCAATGCCCTCCCTGCCAAGGGGGGACACAGGGGGAGCCTGGCATGCCCCCCAAAGGGCAGGGCATGTGGGCACGGTGTGACACTGTCTGGATTTAGGGAAGCATTTATGATATTATTTTCTATGGATATCTCATAAATGCTATAATCCATAGGAACTATGTCATGTTTGGTATCAATAGAAAGGTAGTAATTTGCTAGGAATGATTGTATAGTTTATGTCTAGGAATTCTATTTCGATTAGAAGTTAAGAATTTGATGTTATATCCATACTTTAACTTGTGTCATTCTGGACAAATGTCTTAGACGGGAGGGTGTGAACAACCATTGTCTCCTTAATGTTAAGGAATCTGCCAGGTGATGTGGTCCCAGGGAGTATCCTGATGAGCCA